>OX104060.1:50731984-50858812 GCA_944474145.2 Dicrocoelium dendriticum
CAGGCCCTTCCCCGCGGAATCTATCTACGGAGGCTGCGCTTTCGATTTACTTTTTTTTAGCAGTAGGACGTCACAAGATGGGCTAATTTTTGACATGAAAAATCGGCCTGGAGGGACTTTGTGTTCCGGTACACCAGGCTAAATGGTGATGCTTTCATAACTGGATTTGAAAGAGATGTGTATAGGACGCTTTGTGCTTAAGTATGTACAAAAATGGTGGTTGGTAAGATATATTAGTTGTAAATTTCGCTTTCCTTCATCGCGATTTTAAAAATACAATAATCAGACAAGATATATGTATACCTCTTATCCAAGAAACAACTTACTGCAAGCACAAACTTTACATACATGAAGCAATTGGATTAATACTTATTTTCTTCATAAAACAGCTGTTTACAGTGCACTTTTATTTAGCGTTTGCCTGCTTTCCATTATGCCGTGAACTTCAACTACGCCTGTAGTCATCACTTTAATTTATCATTAATGATTTCACGAAGCAAATCCATATAGCATTATTTTCTATTTCCCCGCACTTTATTATCACCAAAATTTGGAATATACTTTGCCGCCACTCAAACAAACTTGGATGTTACCGAGGACAATGGTAGCGAAACCCTTTCCCGCCATGACAAAAATTAACCCTTTCCGGACGTCACCATATTCCGGAGCGTCCTATCCGCCAATCGGAAATAATTTTCTTTCGACACTGTGATTCGGGTACACAGGGTTGCAGGTGGTAGGTGAACTTTGGGCCACTAAACACATATTAATGTTTATTAATAATGTAGGATGCTTGTTGAAATGCTAAAACCTCAATTAGTAATGAACATGCTATGGGGTTTAAACGCGTTACAATGGTTATTCATTTTCCCGCTTCACGTGTAGCAGCCGTGGTGGATGTCTCGCTTGTATTCCGACGTATGCTTAAGGGTCCTTATCTAGACTTCGCATCGGTGAAGGAGGAGATAAAGTGTTTCAGATTGAAACGGCAACATCGTTTGTTCGTCGGAACGTTATAACTGCGAAGGCGTACCAGAGGGAGACCGGACAGGTGCTATCGGAAAGATGCCCATACCGGTATATTTTTTTGTATGTGTGCACCGAAAGCGCAGCAATGTTATTGGAAAGCGGTAAGTGCATGGTATTTGCTTGATTAGATTACTATAGGTACCGTTGTTGCGATTGCCCTGCTCGCTTTTCCGTGAAGTTTAAGGGCGAATGTTACGAGATTGGGATGAGTTTCTGTGGCATTCGCACAGTTTTTACCTTGGGAAGCCCTGGCTGTATTTGAGAAATCGGAGGCTAACAGGAGATCCGGAACGCGTGGTGCTTAACTTAATGAGTACTTTTCGTCGGACCCAGGAGATGCGTGCATTTGTGCGGCAGCAACATAACATTCGTTTAACAAGGCGGGCTTTGTATTGCATACGGTGGCGTCATCGTAACGCTTGTGTCACCGAGGTGGGGGTGGTAACACATCTGTTGCAAAGAAATAGTCAGGTTAAATTTGTGCATGAGGGGAATGAGATCCGGTACCTGTTTTTCGTCCCTTCGTGCATGCTGGAATTGGTGGGTCAATACAGGGAGGTAATTTTGGCGGACTCTACATATCAGATCAATTACGGAGGCTACATCCTATGGCACAGCATGTTTGTGAACATTATCTGCATCGGTATTATTTTTTATGCGCTCTTGCCAAATGAGGCGGAGGTTACTTACGAAGAGGCAGTAAGAGGTTTGTTGGAATTGGCCCCCGAGATTGCCGGGGCTCGGACTTTGGTGAGGGACAAGTGCACCGCACAAGTGAATGCGTTTCGGAATGCGTACCCCACTGCGAACATCGTATTCTGCCGGGCACACATTATGCGGGATATGCGGCGGCATTTTTCACACCTTCCGTTGTGTAACATGGAGGATAAGAGGGCTCTGTTCAATATGCTGCGGTCGTTGTTGCACACGTATGATTGCGCGCATTATCCTCGGATTATGGAAGGCATATTCCTGCGCAGCGCTGAATGCTTCCAATACCTCCGTCGTACGTGGATCCCATTGCGGCTTGGCTGGGCAGCGCATTTGATGGGCCACGTGATATTATTCGGATGTGACAGCACGAATCGCGTTGAAAATGCGAATAAGCATCGGAACGAAACTTTGAGCGAGCGGTCAACGTTAATTCACTTGTTTCAGGTGATAGCGCAGCGTGCTAGTGGCATCATTGAGGAGAGAGAAACAGTGCTTGCGAGTGATCAGCTTCGTATATGTGAGGTTGAGCAGGGCGTCAACAGTGGGGCCATGATACTGAGCAGGATTTCGTCCTACGCCCGGCGGCAGTACGCGCGGCACAGTGTTCGATTTCGCATTCGCAGTGCTAACCAAGGCGGCGGGTAGTGGCTGGTGGACGACGAGCGCGTTGGCATGCAACGTGTGGTCATCAGAACTGGCAGCGCCTGCGGACGTAGATTTAATCGACGGGGGTGCATTCCATGTGCGCACATTATTCACGTGGCAAGCCTACATGCGTACGACGAGGAGGATGTGCTTCGTGGTTGCCGTTGGGTGTTGCCAGCGGTAAGTATATCTGCGCCGGTCCTTTCGGAGGACAGGGAAGGAACGATAAAGGTGGCGCGGGTGCGATGCCCCAGTTATGGAGTCCTTGACCGGCCCGCCAAACTTCGCATCACTAAGGATAGGTTTGCTGCTCTGGAAGCGCAGATCCTGAGTATGGGCACGGAGGAGTTTCAGCGCACAACGGGCGTATTTGCATGCATGCGTAAGCTGCTAGCTCGTCACAGTAATGTGCAGCTGTGCGCGCGATCATCCAAGTTGAAACAATTGCAAGGGTTATCGTTGGAAGACCTGCCTAGCTTCCAAGTTTTGCTGGTGCCATCCTCCGGTGTAGGTACCCAGGTGACGGCAGGCAATGGTACGCGTACCGGCAGGAATTCCCCGGAAACGGACGTCAGCGGAGGGATCCCCTTAGTGTCGCCAGGGGCTGGTGTTTCGCAGGTTCCTTGCAACGACCACAGGCGGCGAAAACGGAAGCCACCATTGTTAGCCCGTGCGGTAGAGGTGGTGGATTGCACCATGAGCTCACGGGATTTGAAATTTCGTACCCTGAAATGGAGAACATCCGAGCGTTACCGCACATACACATGGCATGCAACGAGGGGCACCGCTGCCGAAGAAGCGGACAGCGCTGTTTGTGCTTTGTGTGCGCAAGAATAGGACGCCTGTGGGAGCTCGGAGCATGTCGATTGGATAGGTTGCGATGTATGTTGTAGATGGTTTCATTAAACTTGCGCAGCATACCATGGGGAGCCGGCATACACACGTGCGCACTGCTGCGGGTAAGTTCCGTTTCACGTATGTAACGTTGCTTTTCTTTAGGGATGCAAAAGAGCACAATGCCAATGTTGCATAATGAACATCTCCAAATGGGAAACCCTTACAATCGATAAGTGAGCATGACATTGCGTTTCTTCCGGAACTCCATACGTCCTTGCCTATTTTGTGACCATTTTAACTGAGACCTCCATATTATTCATAGTCCTTTGTCGCTTCCAATTACACAGCTGCGCCGTGTAATTGCAATCCCCGACGTGGGGAACAGTTCGTTGCTGGACCAATGAAAGCCCCAGCAATATGATAGCCGGGGAGAGTGGTTTGTTAGCGCTATATTCATGGGGATTTCCCGTCATGGAATAAGTGCAGGGTGAGGGAAGTGGGACTTATCTGAGAACCTTTACGCCCTAATCAAACAGTCATGGTCAACGCGCCAACACCCGGTGCAGTTAACGTACGGTCACATACAAGTGGCTGACGTTCTTTTACCTAAGGCGGCATCGGGGAGACAAGGCGAAGCACAAGGGGAGTCACGTGGGCTCCCGCCCGGAAGACGAGAAGAACCAACGGCACCCAGTTTGGTGATCAGAGACTGCATTTCTAGCTGGCCAGTGAAAGGCTGTCAACCACGAGGCTACGCAGCCAGGGGTACCATTTCTTTCCAATAATCACTTCTCTTTCAGAGCCTATGCGACTTACGCCGCCCATAGATTTTCCATGCTCACCTCTCTTTTTCAGAGCCACTGATATGTGCCGCCCATTGCCTTCCCACCTCACGCTGCCACAGAGCCTCCTCCCACGTACTGCCGCCGCCATGTGGTGCAGCAATGATACCTAGCCACAGGTAACATACATCTCCCATGCTAACTTATATTTCACAGCCATAGTGACATGAGCCGCCCCTTGACTTACCACCTCAAGCTGCCACAGAGCCTCCTCCCACGTACCGCCGCCGCCATGTGATAACGCAATGATACCCGGCCACAGGTAATATTCCTTGTCCATCCTGATTTCTCTTTCAGATCCTATGTGACGTACGTGCATTCGACGTCTCCTACCACAGCACCTTGTCCGGTCTTCCTTCGCCTTCCAGTTCCTATACGTTTCCCATTCCTTAGAGAACGGAGCAACGGCCCTTTTCAGGGCCACCACCTGATTCTGTGTCTTGTCGTCCCACAGCCCATTTGAAGTATGCAAACTCCGCTATTTCCTTGCGGCAGACTACAAGCTCACAGGTACAGTGGGTGATTCCGTAATCTTCAGACAACATATGGTGGAATTCATACATCAAGACGTGTGACGCAACCCTGCGACCTATGCGAACAACATGCTCCTCCAATAAGAATGTGGTAAGTTCACCTTTAGCAGACACTTTCAACCACTAACATGCCGATGTACCCGTCCATTATTCGTAAACCCTGTTTCTGTAGTGCACTCACACTTAGCAATGTTCGTCTGGATGCGCCCTCCTCTCCTACGGCAACCATATATGATGAACAATTTTTCAGTATTCTCGCTTGTTGGGTGATGAGCGTTCGCAACGCTGCCCACTTACACGAGAATATTTGCATATGGTTTGAGCGTCCCGTCTGCCCATCTGTTATATAATCATACACCACCTTAACAAGGGATTGCGTACCTCAGTACAACGTAGCCATGCACATCCGTCAGCATTATGTGGACAGTATCTTGCGCCAAACATTACCATCCCATTCATGACGTTGTGTTACTACACTGTGCAAGCCCCTTAATTGTAGACATATATATCATTAACGTAAAATCCACTGCCTCTTTTGTTCAGCTTATTGCATGCAGAGACCTAGGTATTAGTTAGCTTTTGCAGAAAAGTTTACAGAATTCCATTTCCCTTACTTCACAGAATACCATTGATTATGTCCGTCACCCTTACTGACGCCATATTCTTTACACTATTGACACTGTTTCTAGAAGCTACTTTACCGCATAACACCTTTTAACCTCAGAAATCAACGACTACGCACTTACATGCGTACATACCATCAATTCATGCGAAATCAGTTTCCCTTGCGTGATTAACTGCTATCGCATTTACCAAAGGTAAATGGGAACAGTCTGA
Source organism: Dicrocoelium dendriticum (assembly GCA_944474145.2). Classification (NCBI taxonomy): domain Eukaryota; kingdom Metazoa; phylum Platyhelminthes; class Trematoda; order Plagiorchiida; family Dicrocoeliidae; genus Dicrocoelium; species Dicrocoelium dendriticum. The sequence continues at coordinate 50,737,422 of OX104060.1, forward strand.
TTAGCCATATAACAAACCTACGCAGTCCAAATTATATATATATATATATATATATATATATATATATATATATATATATATATATTCATCTGCGTCCGCAAATTTATATCACATAAGCCATTGTAATGAAATATAACTTCCTACGCAACATACCAATCCGGATATATTCCATCTACCATTTAACAGGTATCATGCATACAGCACGCGTCCTTATAGAGACTTATACAGAAACCTTATTTAACGTTCACATTTGTTACTTATGATCTTATCAATCACCTATACCATATAAATAACCTATAGATGCTTACATACAGAGGCATTTTAGTTCAATATACATAGCTATTTATATTTACCCTTACGTTTATATATATACATGCATATATATGTAATATACATAAATATATACTATATATATATATATATATCCATATATCGTCTATACATGTCAGCGTTTATATCTTAATGAGGTTTGTATGGAATATAGGTTATATCATAAGTCAGAAAAGCGTATGTTAATTGTTGGTTCCCTATAAGCCTATCTACTCCTTTATGATTTATGCATATATTACATGCGAATTGCGATGTGGGAGAGATTTTCCATTTGTTATGTTGCCAAAGATAAAAATAATGTTTCCGTACAAACCTATATATATATATGCATATATCGCGCAGCGTTTGTAGGTACGTTGCCTTCGATTTACTAACCGCGTGCGTGCATGCGAAGTCTCTTTAGTTCAGGTGGTGGGTTTTTAATTTCGCCTTAATGCTTTTTTTCTCATATAAATATCTACCTGTACTTTATTCCATTAACTTGCATACCTCGCTTAAGCAAATTGTATTCGATTTCCATAACATTTTCGTATTTGTGGCATTTCCGTAAGTATACTTTCTGACCTCGTGAACTTATCTAGGATTCGTTAGTAAACAACTTATTTCATATGCTCATTAACTTAAGGTTTATGTCACGGTTTCCTTATGCATTAATACGGTTATTTTCTTTGTATCTCTCTCTCAAGTGATTGGCTATGGTTTGATATCGCCGGTGTGGCTGCGCTTGATGTGCAGGTGGACAAGGTACCTACCTGTCTATTACCCGCTACCTCGTACATACTGGCTCCAGGAGACAGTTGGCAGTTGCTGGAGGGGACGGGGTGCACGGTCCTTGTGGCCGTGTTAGGCTCGAAGAGTGGTTTCAGGCAGTCAGTGTGGAGCGGACTACGAGCCAACCACCGCCTTGTGTGCGGTTGATTCCCCAAATACAGCGTGTTTGTGTTTGCCTGTGAAGGAGTGTGGGCCGGCTTCGTTGATGAAACGTGGCTCCCATCCTCGTGTCATCCGTTCTTATTCCTTCGGGTTTACACTGGATATGGGGTGTGTGGTTGGAGCTGTGGGTGGTGCAGCGCAAACCATCCAATGTCCGTATGTAGGCGCGGCGTCCTGTGGCTTGCCACCGTGACAGGCAAATCCGAAACCGGATGCCGCCAACTCTATATCGCTTTCCAATGCACTTCCCATGCTTGTACACATGCACTCCATTATCTATCAATTAGCAAGGATTCTAGTCATCATGTCGATTATACGGTTAACAAAGCCAGGTGTTAGCACCACTAAAAGTCAATCCCCACTTAAATAAGCCATCTGCTAAACGCGCATTCTCCTACGTCTTGTTCAATTTACCATACATTATCTTACTTCCTTTTTTCCGATACATACCGCGGACTTCCATAAAGCATTTTTTATATTCTGTTTACTTTTTAACAACTTACAGACTGTTATATTTCAACTTTTATTTACTTTTATTCAACTTTGCAATTAGGCATGGTACTGATCAGTTTTGGGATTTTTGGAGATACTGAACATTTTACAAACATGTTGCGCAAGAATTTTACCCAATAAAACCCTTATTTTTAAGGACGCAGAAACCGGTTGTCCTGATGAACAACAGCCCGCATTCAAAATCGCGCCAGCGGCGGATACCACGGTCCCACCACATTCTGGAGAGTGGCTAATTTTTGACATGAAAAATTGGCCTGGAGGGACTTTGTGTTCCGGTACACCGGCTAAATGGTGATGCTTTCTTAACTGGATTTGCAACAGATGTGTATAGGTCGCTTGGTGCTTAAGTATGTACAAAAAATGGTATTAGGTAAGGTTTATTAGTTGTAAATTTCGCTTTTATTCATCGCGATTTCAAAAAATACAAAAAGTGCACTAATCAGACACGAGACACGTATACCCCTTATTCAAGCAAGTAAGTTACTGCAAGCATAACCTTTACGTACATGAAGCAATTGCATTACAACTTATTTGCCCCAAAAAGCAGTCGTTCACACCTTACTTGCATTTACCAATTGACTGCTTTCTATTATGCAGTGAACTTTAACTATACCTGTAGTCATCACTTTAACTTATCATAACCGTTTTCACGAAGCAAATCCATTTAGCATTATCTGCTTTTTCCCACACCTTAATACCACCAAAATTAGGAATATACTCTGCAGCCACTCAAACTAACTTGGATGTTACCGAGGACAATGGAAGCGAAACCCTTTCCCGCAAATACAGAAATTAGCCCATCCCCACATTCTGCACCTCGATCGAGGTGTAGAAACGCGGAGCGACCTTTTATCCATAAGCAATTAAAGTGTTGCCCGTAACCGATGCCTAGTACAATTAGGTTAAACATGCTCGTTTGGTTTACGTGATGTATAGTCATGTAAACGGAAAGGGCAAGTTAAAGGTGGTTTTAATATACCTTATGGTTAAGGAATGAAGACAGTTTAAGTGCTTTGCTTATATGAGTTATTAGCTTGGACATGTTGGCGCGTTTCGTGTCTTCCGCCATGCAAGATGATACCGCAGCTTTCGTTGTATGATAACTGGCGGTTGCGAGGCAGTTTAGGAGTTCTAATGCGATTTGATGCGGTTCCAAATGGAAGCTGCAAGCTCGTCTTATAGATGCACGGTGATAACTGCGGCGGGTCATAAGCAAAGGACTGGAAACGGTCTCCCTGCTGGTTTTCGTTATCGATTCATTCAATATCGATGTGTGCAGAGCAAGCGTAAGAGTGTGAAATTGAAACGATAAGGTGCATGATAACTTGACAGCTGTTGAATCTTTTAGATACAGGTGCTAGAACTGCAGCGCCCGATTTTCCGTGGTACTGAAAGGCAGGTATTATGAGATTGGCCGCATCTGCTCGAGGCAATCGCATGTGTCCTAGTTAGGGAAACCTTGGCTTTATCATGCTAATCGGCTGCTTAACGCGTTACAAGAGGCGGCGGCATTAAATTTGATGAATTCCTTTCGTTAAACACGAGAAATCAGGAATCTCGTGTTAAGGGAATACGGCATCCGTATTACCAGGCGTGATTTATGTCATCTGAGGCATCAGAGTCCGGCGGAGCAAGTTAGTGAGGTGGAACATGTACTCACCATGTTGGAAAACGAAGGTGCACGTACGGTTGTGAGTGAGCAGGTGGAGGTGCGATTCCACTTCTTCATACCTGCGTGCATTCGGATGTTGGTTGCACGATACGGCAAAGTTAGACTGGCTGCTTCGACGCATCAGCCTACGTACGGCGGCTACATTATTTGGCATTGCATGTTCGTTGACGTCACGGGGGTGGGGATGTCATTTTTTGAGCCTTGTTGCCAATTGAGACGACGGAGAGTTATTTGGAGGCGGTAACAGCTATGCGTGCAATGGTTCCAAGCACGGCATCCGTGCGAACTATTGTGGTAGACAAATGCGCGCAACAAATCAACGCTTTCAGGGAGGTGTATACGGCGGCGTGCACAGTGTTGTGCTGTGTCCACATGTTACGGGACATAAACAGACGGTGCAGTCAGCTGTCAGTTGCGCATCCAGCGGAATAGGATTTTCGGATCCGTATGCTAAGGAACCTGATATTCACGTCTGAGGAGACGCGCTATCACGGAATTCTGGAAACCATTCGGCAGAGGAATACGGAATGCATTCAGTATTTCCTTAGAACATGGATGCCATGGTGGAGATGTTGGGCGGCACATCAATTACGGCATGTCATGATGTTCGGATGCAATTCTACTAATCGAGTGGATAATGAAAATATGCACCTTAAACGCACTTTGAGCCAGCGTTCCTCCTTACGGGCGCTTTTCGAGGAGATCGTGCGAAAGACATGGCTGATCGTCATCGCACTCAAGTATTGACGGAGTGCATGCGAAGGAATGCAGCACGCGGTGATGGATTTGTGGTGTCAGAACTTGTAAGAAGATTGACTGCATATGCTCGCGAAAGGGTGATGAGGCATTTTCAGCGCACGACTGTTATCGGTGTCGTGCCGGATGGACGGTACCGGGTGGTGTCAGAATCCGGGTCCGCTGTGTACCGCGTTTGCATATATCTAAGGCAGTAACTGTGACTGTTCTTTTAATCGTCATTGGCGTATGCCTTGCGGTCACATATTGCGCGTTGCGGCGGAGGAGCATCGGAATGCATACGATGTCCTTCAAGAATATCCATGGTTGATTGATCCAGCAGTACGACCTGAAACGGCGGAGCGCTTGGATTGCGATAAATATGAAAGGGTCTCTGCAGTTGGACATACACACAGTGTGATAAGCGGATAAAGATTAGAGGATTGCAAGAGGTGCTCGCGGAAATCGATGTGAACGTCCAAAGTCTCGGCTCAGAAGGATATATGAAAGCGCTGGATATTTTGCGTGCTTTCGGGAATGTTATCTCCGCTAAGTTGGAGTACGACATGCGCTGCGGCACGTCGAAACGTTCACAAAGTATACCGCTGTGCACGGGATACGTACCACGTTTACTGGGTGGTCAGTGTGAGAATAAGGTGCAAGTTATTGCGGCGGGCTCCGCTGAGATATCGGTAAAATTGGAGGAGCACGTTATGATATATGGCAGTCAGTAAACCATCTGAGGCCCGTCAACTTCCGCTACGGTGTTCTCTGTGGAGGGTCCCGAGCATCGCAGTCTTGCGCGCATGGAACCGTTGATCCACCTTGTTTTAAATCCGGCTCAGTGTAACAGCGCAATGTGCCATACGCAATTTCGTCGGTTGCCGACGACTACGACCGCTAGAAGCATAACGCAGAGCAAACGTGGCACACGTGTGAGTGCAAGTGGCCACGTTCCAACAGCAATGTTGAATTGTGTTTGAAGCGAGAGGCCTTTGGAGCCCGTGGTAGCGATGTATCCTGGGTGGTGTGTGACAGATGCTCAAGGTAGTCCCAACAAAATTGCGCATCAGACATGTTTGGGATAAGTCGGAATGCGTTTTTTGCAGAATGTAAGTTCTCAGTATTCCATGTAATCACGAAACGCATTGCAGGTGACCGGGAGACAACAGCATGGGCTTTTTCAAATGTAAGCCACTTGCAGAAATGAACGCGGTACATGGTATTCGCGAATGTGCAGCATACTATGGGTAAGTTTCTTGTTTTATGAAAACAATCATTGCACGTGCCGTGGGTTGAACTTAACCTTCTCTTGCGTATGTGTATTAAGGCAGCAGTTGCAGCAGCATGTGCAGTTACGCTGGCCATACGGCGTGCTGTTCGCTGGTTTATCATGCTGATCCCTCATCAGCCGTACAAGTGAACTCGTGAGCTGAGCACCATTCATCATTATTATATACGTTAGTTAGAGGTAAAAACACCTTACCTACCGTGCCGCAATAAATAAGAGAAATAAGGAGAGAAAAATGCAACAGGCGGAAGCCCGCTGAGCTATCGGTAACAGATGAGCATCATTCCGGTGAGCTACCGGCCGGCGACTATTCGGCAAAAGATACTATACGAAATTATATGTAGCTTTATAGGAAGATCGTGGTTGGAAGGGATGCTAAGAGGGATGGAGTGGGGCAAGGAAACTTAAAACGAACGCCACTGCGGTCGGCTCGTAGCCACGACAGCGAACGTATACAGTCACAAGAGTTCAGCGTCTTTCGGGCCGCAACCAGGGGGCCTAGGCGCTCCGGCCGATGGCGCAAAAACACATCGAGCTTCTGATATACGGTTCGCGCTCTCATCTTCAACCCCACGGGCGCCAATACAACTTCCAAAGTAGCTGAATCGTTGAATGACTTATGACTTATCCCCACCAGGGGCCAACGTAGGCGGCGGTCTAGTCCAATCTTGGAGGAACGTTTTGCACATCGAGGGTGCGAAACAAAGCCCGAAGTGACGGACAGCCAGTGCTAATCTGTCCAGTGCCGACTGGCACGTTTGTGAGCTGTTATAGGTTAGGTCAATATCATCAGCATGCTCTAAGTCAAGAAGTCCCTCTCCTGGGAGTAGCGCTACACCTTTTAATTCTTGTCCCGTGAATGCGATTCACATTCCTTCGTCAATAGCGAACTTGCAGAGCTAAGGTGACAGCAAACATCTCTGTCTCACACCGCTGGAAAAATCAAACAGCGGCGCAACTTTCCATAGGCTCTCACTCTGCTAAGCTACGCGCGTATACTGATCGGATAATATTTACGTATTTCGTAGGGACACCTCTCCTAAGTAGACATTCCCAAATTGCACTTCTATCCATCGGATCGTATACACCGTTGATAGCAAGGGACGGGACAACGGTTGGCCGCCAATATATGTCATGGTGCTCTCACAACTGACGCAAGTGAAGATATGGTCAATGCGGCCACGACGTCCGTTGCACCTCCGGTAAGTCTATCCGCTTTTAACAAGTGGCTTATAGAACTGCCGTGTATCCATGCTGTCTATACTGGTGATCCGCTTCTACGTTGTTGCCTCCACGTAACTTTTGCGGCCTCGGTACTCCATCGCAACGCCGGAAAGTGCGTTGGCGCTTAACAACTGGCTTTCAGGCCTCCTGTGTATCCGTGACAGATGCGTCATTAATGGTATTCCTCTACGAAACCTAGCTGCTGCATGTATACTCTTTTACACCAGTAAATATATTGGCGGTTAACAATTGGCAATTAAACTCTTGTGTATCCGTGCTGCCTAGATGAGTGAGCCGCCAATACTGGTCAAGATCTACGTCGCCTTTGCCGCCGCTGTGTACTTAATTTCACCTACGGTAATTGTATCATCTGTTCAAATGCGGCTTTTGGAACTCCTGTCCATCCGTGAAGACTAAATGGGTGATGATGAACTACTGGTCTGCCACCACGTAACATGTGCCGCTGTTAGCTACTCCGTTGCGCATCCAGTAAGTATATCGGCTATCAATAGGTGGCTTTTAGAACGCCTCTGTATCCGTGATGCTTACTTTAGTGATCCGCCTCTACTAATTTCCTCCATGCATATATATGCTCCGCATATATGCTCCATTGCACCTCTGGTAATTGAATAGTTTCTTCACTTTTAGTTTTCAGAGCCCCTGTCTATCCGTGGTGCCTACTTCAGTGCTCCTCCACTACTGGCGTGACTCCATTTTACATGTACTACAGCATAAATACTTCGTAGCACGTCAGGTTGGTGTATTATTCATTCACATGTGGCTTTTAGAATGCACGCATATTCCCTTCGTATACGGGACGGCTGTGACCGTCACGTAACTAGCAGCCTAATGCAGAAAGTCATGCGTCTATTCACCACGGTGTATTTTACACACTAGGTTTTTGCATGTAACATTTCTTTTTAACAAGATTACCTATTTATACTACCTTACGTGTTCTTTTATCCGATGTCCAATTTACATTGACGTTGAACTGTCCCGTGAAATCTTATGAAGCCGTCGAAACCATTTCTCCGTGTTTACCCTTGGTGGGTTCAGAGCTACATACACGCTCACACACATGGTTGTGAATGTTTCTGGATGGTTCAAACGTCGATCACCCGTATTGCATCCGGCTTCCCAATGTCCGGAACCATTTACATCCACCGCTGCTTATCCGCTAGCACGTTATCATGTATCCTTGTTGCCTTAGAAATTAGCCTTAATACATGCCAACTTCCACGTCGGGTAATCCATTTTAGCTGTGCAAACTAATGCACGTCAAGGCATTGACCCGATATTTATATGCATTCCATGTGCAGCCTGTCCGTCAAGCAGTGCGTAATACCGTGACAACTGGATACCACTGCATTTACAAAAACCTCATGCAGCACAGGTGAGTTCCTATGAGCACATTACTGCCGCATGTCATCTCCTGCTCTAAAACCGTGAACCCCTAGTATATTCACCCCGTTGTCCAGTATAACTGCTAACAGAAGTCCCGACAAATCCCTACAGAAATGAACCGCTTTTTCAAGTGCAAAGCTCCATCAAACATTTATGTCCCGAAACCCCTACTATTTATACCTGCATGTGCACCGCGTCGCTTTCTTTTGTGTTGATTGGTATAGACCACCATGTTTCATGTATGCATATTATTTCCCTATTGGCAATACTGCCGCACATTGCATGGGACGTAATTTTGGTACTTGACAACCGTTTAAGGAAGCTAGTGCAGCCCACTGACGTACGTTTCAATACCGTCAATAATAACTTCTCCCTATCAGAACATGGGCACCCTTATTATGCAGCTTGAATTTGCGATAGTTAAAACATCCAACGCGTCACAGTTTCATAGGTGATGATGATGCTACGGTTACCATACTTATATTATCTTCATGCATGAAGACAAATAACGCCATCCATGGGTCCGGTTAGGTATCGACATTAACGCGATACCACGACATATTACCATGGGCATAATATGCCCCCGTCACGTTCGCAGGAATAGCCAGTAATACTTACGCACGCGTTTATTCGTGCTATACGCACATGAAAATGTTTTCATCCCTGTTCATAACTTCTCTAAATTGCTCATTTATCACAATGTGATTGCATATGCCATACAAGTTATACATTTACGTCTCGTAACAATTTCAACGGCTTTATTATACTGTTTGGTTAATGTTATCCAAGAAACGCGCACTCCATCTATGCTATTCACTATATTTCAAGATGTACAATCACATAGACCTGTTAATCAGCACAATCAGTAGCAAGATTTTCTCGATTATTTTACAATTCCTTTTCAACTAGACTATTGCAAGGTATACTTAAATGTACATATCAATACATACACTTAAATGTGTGTACTTTTAACACATTTGCCAATGAATTAATATATACGGTACGTTTGCAATCGTATATGTATGTCTATATATACACGATTATGTTTGTGCACACCGGCATTTATTATATACGCATAAACGCATAGGTTTGTGCATCCGTAATTCCAGGCAGTTATTTATGCAATATACAGCTAGCTATTTCGATTCCCATCTTAATTACTACTGCTAATGGCACATGCACATAAGGACAAGCGCAAAAGCGCATAATCACACATGCAATTACCATCAATAAGATTTTGTTACGGTGCAACAATAAACCGATATACGCTTCCCTCCCATTGCAACAATTTCTTTTTCATTTTCAAACTAAAATTAATGCACCTCCTTTGTATTCCATTTCTATTTTTACGACAATTACGAACATTTTTAAGTAATCTACTATATGTCGCATAGATGCTTTTTGGGTACCTAGTCCTGCAGAAAGAGAACATTTCACCTTTGTCTTGCACTATTTCACCATAGTTTGCTGGATCCCTAGATCATTTGTACCTCGAGGCATCACCACGATTTTGAAATCGCGCGTATCGCTACCGGTCCCTCCCGTCGAAAGGTGGACGTAGCATCGTCCGTGATGGTTGCCTGGTACAGCCAGTGTAAACATGCGCACTTAGTTTAGACGTTGTATAGTCATGTATACAGTAAGGGCAAGTTAAGAGCAATCTTAATCTACGTCATAGTTAAGGGATGAAGACAGTGTAAGTACTTTGTTTATATGAGTTATTTAGCCTGTAGATTTTGGCACTTTTCGTGTCTTTCGCCATCCAGGATGATACCGCCAAGGACTGGAAACGATCTCCATGATGGTTTTCATTATCGATTCATCCAGTCTCGATGTTGCACAGCAAGCGTAGGAATATGAAGCGTAAACGGTAAGATGCATGATAATGCTGACTGCTGATGAATCTTTTAGTTACAGACGTCACAGCTGCAATGCCAGATTTTTCATATAGCTGAATGGCAGATATTATGAACTTGACCTGCTTGAGGCATTCGCAGGTGTTCCAGTTGGGAACGTCTTGGATGTATCCTGCTAGTCGGCGGCTTAATGCGGTACAGAAGGCTGCGTATTAAAGGTGATGAAGTCGTTTCCTCTGACAAGTGAAATCAAGAATTTCACGTTTACGGAATACGGCATCCGTATTACCAGGCGTGCTTAATATCAGCTGAGGTACGGGAGTCAGGCGGAGCCAGTTATTGGGTTAGAGCGTGTAATCATCCTGATGGAAAACGAAGGTTCTTGTACGGCAACCGCCGGAACAATTGTGGTAGACAACTGTGCAGCAAATCAATGCTGAAGGATACTAATGCTAGCGTACAGCCAGGCCTCCCGCTAGCGTATAGGCGAAAGCTAAAAGTGGCCACAATTGCCACCAACCTCAGGCAAGCGGCCCTTGAACATGCGCTTCGGTTGGTGGGTTTTCGGACGGTCAGTCGGCGGTCATTTTCCGCCCCACCGCCGCCAGTCCTGGTGGCACACGACCAGGGCTAGAAGTTACGAGTACCTTCAGATAGTGCTAAGCAATGTGCGTAGCCTAAAGAGTAAGAAGTGGGAGATAGGTCTGCATGTAGCTGGGTCTCATCCCTATATAGTTGCATTTACTGCGCACTATTTAGATGTGATCGCTTCGTTAGCCGACAACGCGGCAGCGTGGAACTTTACGTTAGCTGTTGACTTGACATTTTGAGTATCTACCTGTTTCAGTACGTAGGTAAAACGTTCGAAGCTCGGTTAGTAGTACTTAGCACTTCCTCCGCTCAACTTATGGTTGTAATTGTGTGTAGAAGCGTTGGAAGTGAGTCCAACGCGGTGCTTGCTTTTATTTGCTTCCAAGGATCCTGGTGACCCCCGACGCCTGAACAATCTTGGACGCAACTTGATCACATCGCTGTTAGTTACCGTTGGCGAGGCTGCTTAACGGATTGCCAGTCAATTTGGAACACTTACTTGACTTCGGTTCATGCGCTCGTATTTGTTAATTTCGTTCTGCGCTTTGGAGGCACCCAACAGCGTCGCCGGAAACGGTTCGACAAAGACAAACTTTCCACCTCAAAGGTTCTCGGCGCATTTATGAACAAGTTAGCCTCCAACCTACCTTCCTTCCACTCCGATGTTGAGACACACGGGGAACGGACCCAGAGCGCCTTACGAAAGTCCGCTACCCTTGTCTGTGGCTTAACTAGGCGAGGTGCTAGTCACGCGATCTCCGAACCGTCTCCACTTAATGGATAGTCATAAACAACTCTCGCCAGCGTTCAGTACAGCGCACGACGTAGAACCACGGTTGTGGAGCTCAGGCGGCTCCTTAGGCAAGCTTATGAGTTTGGGTTGGCTCAACGCGTCGTTGATATGGAGCGGGCAGCCACCTCAGGGAATTCCTGCAAACCTCTTCCAACTTATTCGTTCCGCCGGAGTCAGAAGATAAATTGAGTGAGGTTTTGCGTCACCCGTGGCTTCGTCGTGACGGCCTCGCTCTGAAGGGACGAGGACATAATGCTACGTTATGAGCGGTTCTGCCGTACGGCTGCGAGCCTTGACCCGTTCGCAAAAGCGAGGTTTAGCGGCTATCTGTATTCGAGTACCGCTGCCTGCGAAGCATTGCTGGTGTAGGGTGGCAGCGTCACATCAATAATGAAGCGGCCGGTCGGCGAGTCTTCTGATCTAAGAAACTCAGCGGGTAAATTGATAGTATCGGGTTACTGCGCAGGCTGCACTGACTTAGCCATGTGCTCCGCATGCCTACCCAACGGCTAACACGAGGAGCCCTATTTGCGAGCACAGACGTACATTTGAAGTGACAAAAAGGAGGGCACTGTAAAACTTGGGTGCGATGCGTTAAGCTGCAAAAGTTGAAGCTGGCTGATGTCAGGCTTTTCCGACTCCCGGGTTGGGGACCAAGGGACCACGCGCACCTGTGGTCACAAACGCTGCATGACATGGCCAAGCACCGAAGACAATAGCGCACTTACTGTGAGATGCCTACCCCAAACTTTGTTTACCATTTCTGCTATTATTGCTTTTCCTGTCCTTTGTCACTCAGCAAATCAAGTTGTGCTTCGTGTGGGGCTGTAATATATATATATATATATATATATATATATATATATATATATATATATATATAGGGTGGCGGCATCCGGTTTCGGATTTGCCTGTAACTGTGACAAGCCACAGGACGCCTGCGCCTACAGAGGGACCATGCATGGCTTGCGCTGCACCACCCACAGCTCCAACCACATACCCCATATCCAGTGTAAACCCGAAGGAATAAGACCGGGAGGCATGCGGATGGGAACCACGTTTCATCAACGGAGCCGGCCCACACTCCTTCACAGGCAAACACAAACACGCTGTATTTGGGGAATCAACCGCACACAAGGCGGTGGCTGGACCGTAGTCCGCTCCACACTGAGTGCATGGAACCGCTCTTTGCGCCTAGCATGGCCACAAGAACCGTGAACTCCGTCCCCTCCAGCAACGACCAACTGTCTCCTGGAGCCAGTATGGACGAGGTAGTGGGTAATAGACAGGTAGGCACCTTGTCAACATGCACATCAAGCGCATCCACACCGGGGATATCAAACAACAGCCATTCACTTTAAACGACAAGCTGAAATAAAATAAATCCAAAAATGCATACAGATACGGTGGCATAACTCTTCGCTAAATTACCATATGAAGTAATTTGGTTAGAAACAAATCCGTGATAAGAAAGAAATGTCCACACGTTACTTAAAATGCTACAAACGCAACAAAATTACCGAAGATAAGCGCAATTAGTGTAAGCAACGTGGCCAGTTAATAGAGCATTATTCAGGGAGGCAGAACAAACCAAATAAAGCGGAATGAAATTTATCCAGCTTAAAAAGACCTAGTTTAGGTGTAAGTTGGTTTAGCCCAACTGCGGTGAAGAAGCATCGATAATGCAACATCAGCCTCAGCATGGGGCACATATGGCTGGCGGCATCCGGTTTCGGATTTGCCTGTCACTGTGGCAAGCCACAGGACGCCTGCGCCTACAGAGGGACCATGGATGGCTTGCGCTGCACCACCCACAGCTCCAACCACACACCCCATATCCAGTGTAAACCCGAAGGAATAAGACCGGGAGGCATGTGGATGGGAACCACGTTTCATCAACGGAGCCGGCCCACACTCCTTCACAGGCAAACACAAGCACACTGTATTTGGGGAATCAACCGCACACAAGGCTGTGGCTGGACCGTAGTCCGCTCCATACTGAGTGCATGGAACCACTCTTCGAGCCTAACACGGCCACAAGGACCGTGCACCCCGTCCCCTCCAGCAACGACCAACTGTCTCCTGGAGCCAGTATGGACGAGGTAGTGGGTAATAGACAGGTAGGCACCTTGTCAACATGCACATCAAGCGCAGCCACACCGGGGATATCAAACAACAGCCAAAAACTTGAAAGAGAGAGAAAGAGGAAGAGAAAAACTCGATTAATGCATAAGGAAACGGTGACATAAACCTTAATTAAATAGCATACGTAATAAGTTGTTTACAAACAAATCCTAGCTAAGTGCACGCGGTCAGGAAGTATAGTTCACGGAATGCCACGAACACAAAGATGTTATGGAAATCGAATACAATTGGCTGAAGCTATGTGTGCAAGTTAATGGAATAGAGTACATGGAGATATTCATATGAGAATGGAAAGCATTAGGCACAAACTGTAAACCCACCACCTGAAATAGAGAGACTTAGCATGCATGCACGCGGTTAGTAAATCGAAATCAGCGTGCCTACAAACGCTGCGCCGGCTCGTCGTAATTCTCTGCAGGACCCATCGTCGCTTCTGTAGTGGCCCCAAAGGACCTAGCTCATGGCCCACTAGACATTTATATGAGAAAGAAAGGCATTAGGAGAGAACCGAAAACCCACCACCTGAAATAAAGAGACTTAGCATGCAAGCATGCGGTTAGTAAATCGAATTCAACATGGTTGGCGGCATCCGGTTTCGGATTTGCCTGTCACTGTGGCAAGCCACAGGACGCCTGCGCCTACAGAGGGACCATGGATGGCTTGCGCTGCACCACCCACAGCTCCAACCACACACCCCATATCAGTGTAAACCCGAAGGAATAAGACCGGGAGGCATGTGGATGGGAACCACGTTTCATCAACGGAGCCGGCCCACACTCCTTCACAGGCAAACACAAACACGCTGTATTTGGGAAATCAACCGCACACAAGGCGGTGGCTGGACCGTAGTCCGCTCCATACTGAGTGCATGGAACCACTCTTCGAGCCTAGCACGGCTACAAGAACCGTGCACCCCGTCCCCTCCAGCAACGACCAACTGTCTCCTGGAGCCAGTATGGACGAGGTAGTGGGTAATAGACAGGTAGGCACCTTGTCGACATGCACATCAAGCGCAGCCACACCGGGGATATCAAACAACAGCCAATCACATATATATATATATATATATATATATATATATATACATACATATTGGCGCTAAGCGAGAGAGCCTGTGGTGCCCTGAAGCCAGTTGTAGCAAAATTCTGACAGGTGGTGGACCCACTGCTGTTACTGTTATGCCATAAGCATATGTCCTGGACGCCTCCTCGTGACGGCAGCTGGGTGAGAGTTGGGTTGCGCCCTTCTCCCGGCTAAGATCCAGGACACCAATTCACAGGAGTCAGTGAACTGAGCATATGCTAGTCACGCTGTCTTCCGGGTGTACATGTAATTGAAGGCTTTGGCTAAGGACACGAGTCGTTCTCCTGTCAGGCATGGGCGCTCTGCCAGTATCCCAGTCCATCCTCTTCGGATGTTAAGAAGTGGTCGATGACATTCTTCCAGTAAAACCCCCGCTCCCTGCTAACAATGTTCATTCTCTTGGATTGTTTGCATCACAGCTCAGATGGTTTATCGACTTATTATGTGCCACCGTAGGATCCACTAGTAACTGAAGGCCCAGTCTAAACTCTATTGCTGGTCACTCTTCTCTCTCCTAGCGCGCCATATCGGTCGTTCGTCCTACTCGCGTCAACTCCACTTGACAACAGCTAGTCATTGTTGGCTCCAGGTAGATTACAAGGAGCCACCCACTGACTCTCCAACCTTCATTCTCTTTTGCCGTCTGTCTCTCTTAAGCTTCGATCGCATGTCGAATTCTTCATCGAAACTGTAGGTATCCAGTATTCGTCAAGCGTCTTAATGACATGGCTACAGCAGCCACTGATTCCTTCTTTTCTAGAGCCACTACCTCTGCTTAGCAGCAGCTAGTCTCTATAGCTCCCATATAACTGCGAATATCCGGAGCTTGCTCCCTCTTACATCGTTCATTCTCTTGGATTGTTTGCGTCACAGCTTAGCTGATCTATTGACCTATCACTTACCTTCACTGGCCTATAGATACACTCATCGACCCTGTAGGCATACACTAGTGACAAAGCGTCTGATTGGAATAGCTGCACCTGGCGACTGAGTCACTCCTAGCGCCACCATCTGTCGGTCGTCATAAATTCGGCATTTCTCTTCAGAAGTAGCTAATGACAATTGGCCCCATGCATATGCGATGATCCAGTGCTTGTTAGTAGCCACCCCGTATCTAAATAACCTTTACTCCTTCAGAATATCTGCATCCAGTCCCTCCGCTGCCCTGCCACCAATTGATCTTTAAGACTCTCTCGCAGCAAACTATTTATCTTCGCTTATTATACCCCCTCTC
This sequence comes from Dicrocoelium dendriticum, assembly GCA_944474145.2. Classification (NCBI taxonomy): domain Eukaryota; kingdom Metazoa; phylum Platyhelminthes; class Trematoda; order Plagiorchiida; family Dicrocoeliidae; genus Dicrocoelium; species Dicrocoelium dendriticum. The sequence goes on from OX104060.1 coordinate 50,753,226, forward strand.
CGATTACACTAACTACGTGCTGTTCATGCACCTGACAATCACTACCAACATTCTAACTCTCTTTGCTCTATCCACACGCAACTATCGACTCATATCAAACGGGTACTCGTACTTTACTTACTGGTGCAACGCTCTTGTCTCTACGCAGGCGACAGCAATCCACCTATACGGCTAATGATTCTATAGGATACTCAAAAGACATTTTCAGCATAATTATTGTTGCACAGTGTACATGCTTTTGTCTCAGGCCCAAATGTTATAACACAAGACATTAACAATATTCAACTCCATGCCTGTTCTTGCGGTCTTCTCTCGGTTGTCTCTCACTTTCCATTTTCTCTGAGGTCCGGGACATCTTGGAGATCTGGGATTGGACTGAGGAACAGTTTTGGCCCAAGACGGACGTAACAACCCACAAGGACTGACATGGAGGATGGTAAAACTCCGTAAGGACCGACCTACAATCACCATAACCCTTGTCCAGTATGGAGAACTGGACATATCCTCATACTCCCATACATTATACATCTGAAAATTCTGGACAGCGGAAAAATTGAAACTTTTGCTCACCTGGACATACAACAAGAAGAAAAATCGCGATGTCCCTCTCCTCCACCGACCTCAAAAATCATGGCGACCCAGATCAAAATACCCGTCCACCTAATAGAGGTAATTAGAAGCCATTACCCCGCGAAAAACCGAAGGTGAAGCCAGTCGTCAAGCGGCTTTGTCAGTTCAACATTAATGTTCAAAATGCTTTACGGCAGTGTTGCAGGACGTGGTGGGTTTTCGCCTGGCAAGCGTTCTCCCTATAAAAAGCCACAACTGTCTGTTTAACAACACTGCGACGTGGCGGATGTGACTCGCCACTGAATAAAGTCCCAGCCCACAACTACATACTGGCAAGTCGACTAGATTCACATATCAACTCTTCTTGACACCGTTTCAAATACACAGGATTGAACCCGATGTATCATCGTGATACCCAACAGTTTTTAAACCTTGATCATGCTTAAGTTGGTGCGCCTCTTGAAACTGAGAGTAAACTATCTATTTATTTATTTTATCATGGACATACGACCAATATTTCTACTGTTACTGTCACAGTTGCCATAAAATGTTTGTACAGTGGTACATATCTGATCATGCCTCCATGGGCGTGCCTCGCATAGTCGAGAATAAAGTATTTATTTATTTATTTATTTATTTATTTATTGAGCCAAAGGCTCCGAGTGGAGTCCCTCAAGCAAACCTCCGAAGCACAACTTCCACCACGCGTGGGATTACCCACTAATTCAGTCGTATGCATACGCGCAAAGCACTTAGCATCGGGTGCTGGAACGTGCGCACACTGCTGGACCGGAACTCGAGCGAGCGCCCCGACGGACGCACTGCACTGGTCTCGATGGAACTGGCGCGTTACAACATCGATATTGCGGCGCTCAGTGAGACTTGTCTCGCTGAGCAAGGTAAGTTGCATGAAGCAGGTGCTGGCTACACATTCTACTGGATGAGCAACGCCGCCTCAGCACCACGTGAACATGCGGTAGGATTTGCAATATCCGATCGCCTAAATGGCCACCTGGTGAGTGAACCAACAGGCATCAGCGCGCGATGGATGACTCTCCGCCTATAACTCGGAAGAGCTAAGTTTGCCACTCTTATATGCACGTACGGTCCGACCATGTTTTATCCTGGTAACACGCGTGATCAATCCTACACTCAGCTATCCTCCATGATCCGGTCTGTGCCGAGAAGCGACCGACTATTTCTGCTGGGTGATTTCAACGCGCGCGTTGGGCGTGATGCATCGGTCTGAACAGATGTTATCGGTCCGCACGGCATTGGTTCAGCGAATGCGAACGGTGACAGGCTGCTCTCACTGTGTGCCAGTCACGGCCTGACGATCACCAACACTCGGTTTGCACTGAATGCGAGTGATATAGCAACTTGGACACACCCACGGAGTGGTCACGCTCACTGGCTAGAATACGTCATCGTACGACATCGTGATATGCGTGAAGTGCGCATGACACGTGTACTGTGTGGAGTGGAGTGTGGCACTGATCACAAGTTGGTGCGGACCAAACTGTACATATATTTTCGTAGGTCTATGTATTGCACTCCCGCCGTAACTCGGCGAAAATTTAACATTCTCTCTCTCGGTACTGCGGCGAAACGTATTGAGCTGGAGAAGGCGATGGATGTACGTCTGCGTGATGTGGAATGGACAGTCATAGTGCGCGACTTGTGTCACCACATCCGCGACCAGGTAACAGATGCTACCGAGGAGACTATCGGGCGCGCAAACTGTAAGTGGTCTGACTGGTTAGATGAGAACAATGCGACGATTGGCGCATTGGTGTCTGAGAAGAATGCAGCACTTGCTGCACATGTGGCAGACCCCAGTAAGTGTGAAAATGAGAACGTTTGGGCGAATTCAATGACGACTGACCAATGAGCTTCGTCGCATTAAAAATGCATGGTGGACTGAGAAGCAGATGCAATGCTACGCCGAACGCCGCCAACATAAGGAGTTCTTTGACTTCTTGTAGGCGATGTATGGACCGAGGTTAGAGCCGCTGATCGATGGTAGCTCAGGTGCTACCTACACACAGACAGCAGACAATGCAGATCTGGCGGAAACACTTTGACTGTCTCTTGAACAACCGTTCAGAGATCCAATGACCTACTTTGAGCGGCGTGAAACAGCACGATGTGAAGGCGTCCCTGGCGGACACGCCGACACTGGATGAGACGCAGAGAGTACTTGGTCAGCTGCGAAACTGCAAGTGTGCCGGTGCCGACGGGATCCCGCCTGAAGTATTAAAACACGGCGGTCCTGCGTTGGTGAGTGTGCTGCACCACGACGCAACGCGCGTGGGCTGAGGAGGTGCCTCCAGACCTAAAGTATGCCCTTGTGCTACCACTGTACAAGGGCAAAGGGAGCAAGCAATGTTGCACGAGTTATCGAGGCATCAACTTGCTGAGTTGTGTGGGCAAGGTGCTTGCCCGAATCCTGCTCAGCCACTTCGTCAGTCAGGTTTTGGAACCTTACGTGGCGGTAGAGCAGTGTGGATTCCGGTCGGGTCCTAGCACTTTAGACGGTGTTTGCGACTCGTCAGTTGCAGAAGTGTAGAGAACGACACCAGCCGTTATACTCGCATTTTGTAGATTTCACCAAGTCATTTGATAAGGTGAACCGCGAAGCATTGTGGTTGGTGTTAGATAAGTTTGGTTGTCCGTGTAAGCTTGTAAGTTTCATTGAATGTCTGCATAATGGTATGCGGGCGAGGGTGCAACTGAGTGGACAGAACTCGGATGACTTTGCAGTTGTCTCTGGTGTGAAGCAAGGCTGTGTTTTAGCTCTTACCCTGTTTAATATTTATCTCCATGCAATGATGTCTTGTGCTTTTGATGCGGCTTGTGCCTACGGTGTTCGTGTGGAGCACCGTATTGATGGTGAGTTGCTGAACATCAGTCGTTTCGGTGCAAGAACCCAAATCTGTGAAGCAACTGTCCGTATGTTGCTGTTTGCAGAGGACTGTGCGTTGTTTGCACACAGCGCGGATGTGTTTCAGCACATGACTCGTGCTGTGGCTTCGACAGTGGCTAAATTCGGGCTCACCACAACACAAGCCTTCACCGGATGTGCAATCTACAATGGTTCTGCAAATCAGCATTGGTACTGAAGTATTGGAAACTACCTCCCGCTTCCGCTACCTTTAGAGTGTAATTTCGATGTACCAGCGAATATAGAGTGAGCTACGTGTCCGCGTACCGAAGGTAGCGGCGGCATTCGGGAATCTTGAGTACCGGGTGTGGAACAACCAACAGCTTACCGTTGGCACGAAACTGATGGAATATAAATTCATGGTGCTGTCCGTTCTTCTATACGGCAACGAAACGGAGACGACGTACCGGCGGGATGTGCGACATCTCGAGCGGTTCCACCAACAGTGTTTGCGACGGATTCTGCGCATCGGTTAGCGCGACAGAGTTGCAGACACGTAAGCGTTGCGGCGAAGGGGAATGTATGCAGTAGACTGTATACTTTTGCTGACACCTAAGGTGGCTCGGTCATGTGTGGCGTATGAATTCGATGCGAATACGGAAGCGGCTATTATATGGTCAACTGTGTTTACGGAGGCGACATGTGGGGAAACGGAAGCTCCGTTACCAGGACATGATCAAAGTGAGCATCTCATGTTCTAATCTTGATTGCAAGTCATGAGAATCGAATGCGATTGATCGGGATGCATGGCGCGATCTGATCATGAAGGCCTTTGCCGAGGTGCAAGAGAAAGCCCTCTTGCATGCGGAGAAGTGGTGATGCGGAAGCGACAAGCGCCGATGGGTTGTACTCCATGGAGCTCGAGCGCATGGTGGTGTAGCACATGCGGTCGAAAGTGCATAAGTCAGACAGGCCTAGTGAGCCATGAGCAAGGCCACTTGGGGCCACCACCGAAGCGACGGCGGGTCCTGCAGAGAACGTAGGAAGAACCGGCGCAGCGTTCGTACCTACGCTGCATTCGATTTACTAACCGCGTGCTTGCATTCTGTCTCTTTATTTAGGTGGTGGGTTTGCTATATTGTCCCAATGCTTTTTATCTGGTATTATCTGAACTATCTTCTATAAACTTGCACACGTCGCTTAAGGTAATTGTAGTTAATTTTTGTAACATTTTCACGGTTATGCATTTTCTTAAGATATTTTCTGACGTCTTGAACCTTTCGCGGATTTTCTGTAAAGAATTTATTTCATACACTTATTTATCGAAGAGTAGCGTCACCGTACCTGTAGGCATTATTCGATTTATTTTTTGATATCGCCATTTTAAGCGATTAGCTGTATATATATATATATATATATATATATATATATATATATATACTCCTAATCCGCAAACATGTGTTTGATACTGGGGTAGTTCAATTTACCGGCAGATCTTCCTTGAAACCCGGCGGAAGGTACTCTCGCTGCAGATCTTCTTGAGCTTACGCTACAAGTACTGTTGCATCAATTCGTGGACTTTCCCGATAGTTACATGGATGCCCGATTACCGTCTATTTTCGAGCTAGTTTTCGCCAACTCACTAGGCTTCCTAGGTGGCATCATTTACAGCTCTCCCTTGCGTGCCTAGTGATCATGTCAGTTTAGCATTCAGGCGTACCCTGACCAGACTTCAGCAGAGCAGCACTAAGCTGTATTTAATGTTTAGCGTGCTACCTGTCAGGCAATGCGTATCAAAGCTTTTGGGTTGCGTTGAGAAACCTCCGTGGCCGCTACGCGTCAAGCGGTTTGGGATAAAGTTATCTCACGGAAGTGTCTACACTGTACAGCCCGCTTGCGAGGGGAAAGGAGGAACAACCCTCGTGGATAGATACCACTAGAAAGTACCGGCGCCAGAAGCATTCAAGTTGTTGGAGGACCTACCGTGCGGCTCCATCAACTAGCATATATGCTAGGTACCGGGAGGCTAGAAATAGATGTAAGCAACACTTGGTGAAAGCGGGCTGTTGTACGAACAGGAAAGGGCTGTTGGAGCTTGGGAAAATCCGAAGTTCTTTGCTCACATTAAGTGACTTTATTGTTCAGATTCGCTTAATTTAACTTTGATGCCGGCGAATAGAACTCATGCTTATACTGGCTCGGACAAGGCCCATGTGCTTGGTGAGCAGTATGCAGGGGCTTTGTGTGTGAGGCCGCGTTGACTAGCGTTGAACATGTTCCCAGAGTAGCTTAGGGTTCTTAATTAGCTGAATGTACTGGGATAGAAAAGCGATTCCTTAGGCTGCTGCAAGCACGGTACCCTAATAAAGTAGCTGGACCTGATCCAAATCACCAGAAGCTTCTGCATGCGTCGGCGTTGGAAGCCTGAAGATTGTGTTGCAGAAGTTACTTGACAGCTGTACTTAACCTTCTGAATGGAAGAAGGCCGTCATCTGTCCTAGCTTGAAAAAGGGCGACAGGGGGCTGCCAGCCAATTATAGACAAGTCACTGACTGGTGTCGTGGTCAACCCGCTTGAAAAGGTGATGAAAGCTTTGTTGGAAGGCCAACTGAATAGATTTAACCTACGCAGTAGTGCACAACATGGAATCTGGAAATGGTTTTCATGTGTCACGTGATACTTTGAGAGTAGGTACCAACTTGGTCAAGGAGTTACGGAAACAATTGTACCCCAGCGTCTACTTAACATGCGTATGTATGGCATGCACTACCGACGGCTTTGAGGTGACCTAATCCTTACGTACCGCATTTTAACAGGAATGTTTGGACCGAAATTAAGCTGGCTACTTAACCCGGCTACGTTGCCTTGTTTCCGCGGTCATCTTATGAAGCTACACAAGCCGCATTCCGACGGAACCAGGTCAGAAGCTCGGTTCTCGCGTAGAGTTATTGAGCGCTGGAACTCGCTTTCAGAAATTGTAATCAGTAAAACCTACATGTATTTGAGTGTTCCGCAAGTGCTAGTTTGCCTCCACGTAAGCTTTGCCACCGCTGTCTACTCTGATGCCCCTCCGGTGAGTGTATTGTCTTTTAGAAAATGGTTTTTGAACGATTGTCTATCCGTGCTGCTTACATGAGTGAGCCGCAAACGCCGGTCAACCCCCACGTAACCTTGGCCGCCGCTGCCTCCTTCGTTGCATCTACCGTAAGTCTTTCTGTTCTTAATAGGCAGTTTTTAGAAAGACTCTCTATCCCTCATACCCACTTGAGTGCTCCGCCACTTTCGGTTTTCCTACACGTAATACGTGCTGCCGCCTATATACTCCGTTGGTACGCAGGGAAGTGCGCCGCTTCTTCACATTTACTTTTATAACGCCTGTCTATCTGTGATGCCTACTTAAGTGATCCGCCATTACTGGGCTGCCTTCACTTCACACGTGCCACAGCATAAATACATCGTCTCCCCTCAGCTTAGTGTATTAGCTCACCACATGTAGCTTTTAGAACGCGCGTATTCCCTTCGCATGCATGACTGCCCTGACCGTCACGTCACGTGCACGCTAACGAAGAACGCCACGCTGCTATGCGCCACCGCGTATTTTACACACCAGATTTGCATGTAACCTATATTTTCTACAAACTTAGAGGTTTAGACTGCCTAACGCGTTCTTTAATCTCATGTCCAGTTCATATTGATTTACAGCTGTCTAGGGGGCCTCTTATGAGACTGGCGAAACCATTTCGCATTGTTAAACCTTGGTGAGTTCCGAGCTATATACATGCTTACTCACCTCGTGGTGAATATATCCCAGTGGTTTAAACCTCGGTCACCCATATTGCAGCCGGTTTCCAAATATCCGGAACCATGTACATCCACCGCTGCTTATCCGTTAACACGTTGCCATGTAACATTGTTTCCTTCGCAACTATCGTTAATACATAACAACTGCCACGTCGCGTAATTCATTGCAGCTGTGCAATCCCATGAACATCAACGCGGTAACCGGATATTTATATGCAGCACATATAACACCTTTCCGCAAAGCAAGGCGCAGCACTGTTTTCCTTAGTGACAAATGGATACCACTGCATTTTCAATCACCTCGTGCAGCACAGGTGAGTTCTTATGACCACATTACAGCCGCATGTGGTCTCCTGCTCTCAGACCGTAAACCCAAGCATATGCACCGCAGAATACCGTTACCCTGCGTAACGGCTAACGGACTTTCCGACGCCACCCTACAGAAAGCAACCGTTTCTTTTCGTGCGACCCTCCATTTAGCATTCCTGTCCAGAAACCACTACCCTTAGTTACGGATGTGCACCACTTCCCATAATTTAGAGTTGATTTGAAGAAACACTACCGTGTTTCATGTATGCATATTGCTTCCCTATTGGTACTATTATCCCACAGTTTAGGGTATGTCATTGTGGTAATTAACCACCGTTCATGAAAGCTCCTGGAGCCGAGGACATAGGTTCTAATCCCGGCAATACTAACGCCTCCCTTTGGGACCTAGACAGACTTAATATGTAACTTGCGATTCCGATGGTTAACACATCAACTGCGTCACAGTTGCATGGGTGAGGATGCGGCTACGGCTACGGTACTTATATTACCTTTCCCTATACTGCTGATACCGGCAGGTAACGCCAAACATAGATACCGGTAAATTATCCACAGTAATGCGACACCAGGCCTCATTAACCTGGTATAAGTATGCACCAGTCAAGTTTGTAGGAATACTCAGTAATATGCAGTCATGCTTATACATGTGGTACACATGTATAAAATTGTGTTCCTCCCTGTTCATAAGTTTTCTTAATTGTTCCGCGATTACAATTTCATTGCATATGCTTCATACAAGTCATTCATCTACAGCAACTAAAAATTTATATGGCCTTTTATTATACTAATTGCATAATGCCATTAATGAAACGCGCAAACCAGCTGGGCCATTCACTATATTTCAAGCTGTACAATCACCTATACCTGTTAACCATGATCAGTAGCAAGTATATTTCGAATACTTTATAATTCAATTTCAAATGTGACATTGCAAGAGACAGATATACTTAGACTTGCATATAAATCGATATACTTAAATGTACCTACTTATGAACATATTTGCCAACGGAGTAACATGTATTTGTCTTACATTTGTAATTACGTACCTATTTATATAAGTATATATATATATATTTGATTTTTGCATACATGCTTTCATTACATACACGTACACTCATAGGTAGATTTTTGCATCCGTGATTCTATCCAGTCTTTTATGTAATGTATAGCAATCTATTTCAATTCTCATTTTAGTTACCACTGTTAATGGCATATACGCATAAAGACAAGCGCAACTTTCCTCCTTCACACGTGCCATTACCATAAATAAGTACATGTTACGGTGCACCAATATACCAACATACGCTTCCCTCCCATTACAAGAGTTGCATTTCTAATTTTGAACTCAATTAAAGCACCCCCATTGCATTACATTTGCGTTTTACAAGAATTACAAGCTTCAACATTTAAGCAAACATTTGTCAAGTAGATGATTTCGGATAGCTAAACCTGCTGAAAGACAACAATCTACTATTAGCTTGCACTAATTCACCATATTTTCCTAGATCCCTAGATCAGTTATACCTCATGGCGTCATCCCTATTTAGGAAGGGCGCGTACCGTTAAGCGGTCCCCACAAAGGCGTCAAAAACAGCTCAGGGGGTCGATTACAGGTAAAGGCTTGGTCTTGGGTAATTATAGGTTAACTGGCATTACACTGATGCGAAAGGTCCTTTAAGAAGAAATAAAAACGGTTACCTTTATTATTACTCCAATCATGTTGACCGAAACATACTTCCTATTTTGTTATAATTATTAAACTATCGTTTGTTCCCCTCGCGGATACTGAAGCTGCTTCAGTCGCTCTAGCTATAAGCTTGCTATTGTTAACCGTCTAACTGCGTCCAATTTCTCTATAGTGTACGTCGTTTGGCTGCAAATTATCGTATTTATGTTTCACGTATAATAGGCATGTGCAGCAATTACCGACTTTGCTCTTTCAATTTGCCGAACAATCGCACTGTAAGCCATTGACGTCGAATGCTGTCTATCGCGCAGTCAAGTGGCAATGAATTACAGACAGCCGTACCTTACTTAATAGACTGCGCAGTTTCCACGTCCAAAAGTGTAGCAGTCTCATGTACTGTGCCAGACGTGCTGCGTTCATTTTTCAGCTAGTAACAAGTTCCTTGTAAGTACGCTTATCCCAACAGCAGAGGCACAGACCTTAGTTGACGTTGGATGTGCATTACCTACAACTCTACGGGAAATGTGTCATGCTCAACAGATCCCTGTATTAGGCAACTGGAAGGAAGCAGTAATTTGGGTTTTATGATCGACCAACTTTGCGGGAACCTGCAACAATGAAGCATACGATGCCGCATATCAGCCTCCGCTGTAACTTCACTGCTGTCAACACTTCGCCAATATCATCCAGGTTTGCCTATGGATTGTCGAAAGCTAAGGCAAACACCCTGCTTACGATAATGGAACCCAGGCTATCCGCGACGTACGGTCATCTAGGATAAGAGCTGGGTTTTTTAGAGGCGATTCAGGGGAACAAGTTAGCGTGACATACAGTAGTACGCATGTACTTACATGCAGATTCTTACACCTCATTCCGCTCGTCCCCTTTGCCGATATGGACCATGCTTTGCAGCGCCATTTCACCCAATGTAGGAGGTGTGTTCGCTGTAGGCTTGCACTCTGGGCCAGTTAAGCCTGCCGAGGTTGACCACTATGAGGCAGCACGTTTGCTAAAAGTAACGGCCTCGTGTGAGAAAACGTTGAACCATATGCAACGATTATTCCAATGCTGTGTCCCTAGCATCAGTAATATGCAATAATCCCGCCCGTGCATATGTAAGGAGGATGAAAGGCCATTCCGCATACGGAAGCTGCCATAAGTGTTGCCAACGCGGTATGTTAATCGTAGGGTTACGCTAACCTTGACTACATCTCTGCGCTCACCAACTGAAGCTTTAGGGCGAGAAGCCGCAAAACCATTTCACATTTAAGCGTTGACCAATTGACAGGGTTAATGTGTTCCACACGGACTATATGCATGCGGCCTGTCTGGTTGTAATGCGCAGGATGATATCCCTTTGGCTAACAGGTTCTGCGGACAACAACTGTCCAATAACTAATGAACAACACAGTGACCTGAATCAAGCTATGCTGTGTAATAGCTGCCGGTGAACGAAAGATTTACCAGGAGCCGGAGGCTTGTTTCAGCGTACCGCTATGGGGAAGCCGAGGCATTCCGTCAGCTTTTGTTATATGCGGGTCCAGCACTTTTAAGGTATGCGCTTCGACTTTCTTTGTACAAGAACTTCATAAATAAATAAATAAATAAATACTTTATTCTCGACTATGCGAGGCACGCCCATGGAGGCATGATCAGATATGTACAACTGTACAAACATTTTATGGCAACTGTGACAGTAACAGTAGAAAATTGGTCGTATGTCCATGATAAAATAAATAAATAGATAGTTTATTCTCAGTTTCATAGAGACGCACCAACTTAGGCATGATCAAGGTTTAAAAACTGTTGTGTATCACGATGATACATCGGGTTCAATCGTGTGTAGTTGAAACGGTGTCAGGAAGAGTTGATATGTGAATCTAGTCGACTTGCCAGTATGTAGTTGTGGGCTGTGACTTTATTCAGTGGCGAGTCACATCCGCCACGTCGCAGTGTTGTTAAACAGACATTTGTGGCTTTTTATAGGGAGAACGCTTGCCAGGCGAAAACCCACCACGTCCTGCAACACTGCCGTAAAGCATTTTGAACATTAATGTTGAACTGGCAAAGCCGCTTGACGACTGGTTTCACCTTCGGTTTTTCGCGGGGTAATGGCTTCTAATTTCCTCTGTTAGTTGGACGGGTATTTTGATCTGGGTCGCCATGATTTTTGAGGTCGGTGGAGGAGAGGGACATCGCGATTTTTCTTCTTGTTGTATGTCCAGGTGAGCAAAAGGTTCAATTTTTCCGCTGTCCAGATTTTTCAGATGTATAATGTATGGGAGTATGAGGATATGTCCAGTTCTCCATACTGGACAAGGGTTATGGTGATTGTAGGTCGGTCCTTTCGGAGTTTTACCATCCTCCATGTCAGTCCTTGTGGGTTGTTACGTCCGTCTTGGGCCAAAACTGTTCCTCAGTCCAATCCCAGATCTCCAAGATGTCCCGGACCTCAGAGAAAAGGGAAAGTGAGGGACAACCGAGAGAAGACCGCAAGAACAGGCATGGAGTTGAATATTGTTAATGTCTTGTGTTATAACATTTGGGCTTGAGACAAAAGCATGTACACTGTGCAACAATAATTATGCTGAAAATGTCTTTTGAGTATCCTATAGAATCATTAGCCGTATAGGTGGATTGCTATCGCCTGCGTAGAGACAAGAGCGTTGCACCAGTAAGTAAAGTACGAGTATCCGTTTGATATGAGTCGATAGTTGCGTGGGGATAGAGCAAAGAGAGTTAGAATGTTGGTAGTGATTGTCAGGTGCATGAACAGCACGTAGTTAGTGTAATCCGAGAGGGGGCATAATAAGCGAAAATAAATAGGTTGCTGCGAGAGAGTCTTAAAGATCAATTGGTGGCAGGGCAGCGGAGGGACTGGATGCAGATATTCTAAAGGAGTAAAGGTTATTGAGATACGGGGTGGCTACTAACAAGCACTGGATCATCGCATATGCATGGGGCCAATGGCCATTAGCTACTTCTGAAGAGAGATGCCGAATTTATGACGACCGACAGATGGTGGCGCTAGGAGTGACTCAGTCGCCAGATGCAGCTATTCCAATCAGACGCTTTGTCACTAGTGTATGCCTATAGGGTCGATGAGTGTATCTATAGGCCAGTGAAGGTAAGTGATAGGTCAATAGATCAGCTAAGCTGTGACGCAAACAATCCAAGAGAATGAACGTTGTAAGAGGGAGCGAGCTCCGGATATCCGCAAAGTTAGATGGGAGCTATAGCGACTAGCTGCTGCTAAGCAGAGATAGTGGCTCTAGAAAAGAATGAATCAGTGGCTGCTGTAGCCATGTCATTAAGACGTTTGACCAATACTGGATACCTACAGTTTCGATGAAGAAATCGACATGCGAGCGAAGCTTTAAGAGAGACAGACGGCAAAAGAGAATGAAGGTTGGAGAGTCAGGGAGTGGCTCCTTGTAATCTACATGGAGCCAACAATGACTAGCTGTTGTCAAGAGGAGTTGACGCGAGTAGGACGAACGACAATAACGGCGCGCTAGGAGAGAGAGAATGACCAGCATTAGAGTTTGGACTAAGCCTTCAGTTACTAGTGGATCCTACGGTGGCACATAATAGGTCAACAAACCATCTGAGCTGTGAAGCAAACAATCCAAGAGAATGAACATTGTAAGAAGGGAGCGACTCCTACAGAGCTCCGGATATCCGCAGAGTTAAATGGAAGCTATGGCGACTAACTGCTGCTAAGCAGAGATAGTGGCTCTGGAAAAGAATGAATCAGTGGCTGGTGCAGCCATAGCATTAAGACGTTTGTCCACTATTGGATACCTACAGTTTCGATGAAGAAGTCAACATGCGAGCGAAGCTTAAGAGAGACAGACGGCAAAAGAAAATGAAGGTTGGAGAGTCAAGGAGTGGCTCCTTGCAAGCTACATGGAGCCAACAATGACTAGCTATTGCCAAGAAGAGTTGACCAGAGTAGGATAACGGCGCGCTAGGAGAGAGATGAATGGCCAGCATTGGAGTTGCTACTGGTTACTAGTGGATCCTACGGTGGCACATAATAGGTCAACAAACCATCTGAGCTGTGACGCAAGCAATCCAAGAGAATGAACATTGTAAGAAAGGAGCGACTCCTACAGAGCTCCGGATATCCGCAGAGTTAAATGGAAGCTATGGCGACTAGCTGCTGCTAAGCAGAGATAGTGGCTCTAGAAAAGAATGAATCAGTGGCTGGTGTAGCCATAGCATTAAGACGTTTGTCCACTATTGGATACCTACAGTTTCGATGAAGAAGTCAACATGCGAGCGAGGTTTAAGAGAGACAGACGGCAGAAGAAAATGAAGGCTGGAGAGTCAAGGAGTGGCTCCTTGTAGGCTACATGGAGCCAACAATGACTAGCTGCTGTCAAGAAAGTTGACGCGAGTAGGACGAACGACGCATAACGGCGCGCTAGGAGAGAGAAGAGTGACCAGCAATAGAGTTTGGCTAAGCCTTCAGTTACTAGTGGATCCTACGGTGGCACATAATAGGTCAACAAACCATCTGAGCTGTGACGCAAGCAATCCAAGAGAATGAACATTGTAAGAAAGGAGCGACTCCTACAGAGCTCCGGATATCCGCAGAGTTAAATGGAAGCTATGGCGACTAGCTGCTGCTAAGCAGAGATAGTGGCTCTGGAAAAGAATGAATCAGTGGCTGGTGTAGTCATATCATTAAGACCTTTGACCACTATTGGATACCTGCAGTTTCGACGAAGAAGTCAACATGCGAGCGAAGCTTAGAGAGACATACGGCAGAAAAAATGAAGGCTGGAGAGTCAAGAAGTGGCTCCTTGCAAGCTACATGGAGCCAACAATGACTAGCTGCTGTCAAGAGGAGGTGACGCGAGTAAGATGAACGATGGATAACGGCGCGGTAGGAGAGAGATGTGGAGTCGGGAAGAGAATAGTGTGGGAAGGTAAGAAGAGGCGATTATAAGTGGTCTGGTCCAGTTTCAAAAACTCTTCTTCAGGACAGTTTATATTCAGTAGTTTGGAAACTTGTGTGACAGAGAGGTATTTGCTAATAGAGAAGCGGAACTGGTTTATGTTCATGGATGCCCTTATTGTGAGAGGTAACCTATTCCATACGTGTGCGTATCTGTAGAGGTAGAAGTTGGAGCGAATGCTGCTGCGCGTTCTTGGTAGGATAATGGAGTAGGGTCTATCACGTAGGGGGTACGAAGTGATATATGAGTCTGAGACAGGGGTTATTTGGCTCCCACTGATGTTGTTAATGAGCGAGTATAGGAAAGCGAGGTTGGTTTTCAATCGGCGCAGCCATAACGGGTCGAGCTTAAGTGTGTTGCACCGATCACGGTAGCTCAGACTTGAGTGCCCCAGGAGGCGTTTTGTGAAGGTACGCTGAACCTTTTCGAGGGCTATTCGGTCGCATTTTCTAAGGTTGGTGAATACTATAGAGCAGTATTCTAGCAGGGGCCGGGCACATGTTTTGTAGAGCACAGTTCTAGATTCCTGTATTGTCATGGTTTTGAGGATGTAACCGATGAGAGAGCGTGCTTTAGCTGCGGAATAAATTACTTGTTCCGCGAAGTTCAGCGAACAGGAGTAGTGCACGCCTAAGTCACGCACTGTTAGGCAGTTCCCTAATGGCGTGCCTTGCAGCATTAAGGTATTTGGAGGCATGGTGCATCGGTACGTAAGGACATTGCATTTTGATGGTGTAAAAGCCAACTTCCATATGTCGCACCATGCAGTTAGCGATCTTAAGTCGTATTGTATATGGGAAATGGCGGTGTGGAAGTTTGACGGATGAAATGGGAAGACAATTTTGATGTCGTCCGCAAATAGGTAGGGTGTCCCATGTTTGAAAACCTGGAACACGTCATTGATATAGAGCAGAAAAAGTAGAGGGCCTAAAACGCTACCTTGAATTACGCCACTTTTGACTGGTTTAGGGAGTGATATAAATTCTCCAACCATTACTGACTGTGAGCGAGCTGCAAGATATGATGAGAACCAGGTGTGCAGTTTGCCGGAGATACCGTATGATTCCAGCTTCATCAAGAGTTCTGTATGTGGTACTCTGTCAAAAGCTTTCGTCATGTCTAGGAAGATGATGGCTAGTGCTTGCTTGTTGTCAATCAGTTGAGTTACATGATTGAGGAACTCAAATTGGCAGGTCTGACAGGATTTAGACGGCAGAAATCCATGTTGTTGTCGATTGATGAGGTTGCGAGTAAGCAGGAAGGTGAGCATGGTTTCTTTGACTATTCGTTCCATTATTCTTGAAGCTATAGGCGTGTGGCTAATGGGGCGATAGTTTTCCATGTTCTGCTGACTGCCTTTTTGTGTTTGGGGATGACGATGGCATGTTTCCATGTGGTTGGATAAATCCCGTTAGTCATGGAAAGCGTGAATAGGTTGAGAAGTAGAGCTGGAATGTCCTGGCCACCGAGTATCAGCAGCGCAGAGGGAAGACCATCGGGACCAGGATGTGATGAGCATTTGACTGAGCTGATTACTCGGGTGATAGAACGCATGTCGAACTTAATAGTGTCGAGTGAGTCATTGGTGCGCCTAGCTGGCAAAGCAGGCGCGGTTCCATTAGCGTCAGTGAAAGAATTGCAGAAGTATCCATTGAGGATCTCACATATTTTTGATGGATCGCTAATAATGGATGTGTCAGAAAGCCTGAGTGAGGCAATAGGCGTAGATTTTTGATTGCTTCTTTGTCGGAGTAGTTGCCCGAGTGACTTGGTTTTATTGCTAGATTTGAGGGCGGCGTCTTCTTCAGCAATCTTGGTTGATTCCTGCGCAGTTTGCCAGTTAGTTAGGATTTCATTCGTGCGAACAAGGATGTGAAATTCCTTAGTTCTGGAGTATCGCTGTCGCATTTTTTGATCTTCCTAAGTACACCGTAGGCCTTAGCTGATTTCGCTGTCATCTTTAAGCGGCTTTTGCAGGTGAGTGGGGCGAGCACATCTAGGCAGCTGAAGAGATTTAGATACAGGATGTGTGCAGCTGCGTCTACATTGGTAGCTAAAAGGAAGTTGTACCAGTTCGAAGATCGCACTCATATCTCAAAGCTGTCCCAGTTAATGTGGTTGAACATTCGAAACTGTGGATATACACGGTGTGTCGTCCAATACTCAGCCGTTTATGCAATAAAGTTGCTGAGCCTGCGTAAGAGTTCCCCCGAGACGATATCACACTGATGAGCTGACTTTAAACGTGTATTCGCCCGTCCACTTAGTGTAAGCTGTGAATGCGCCTAGAGCATTGCTTTATTTCGCAGCGCTTCCGTTTGCATCATATTTAGGTTAAAAAGGACGTTGAAAAGCGCTGATAACCCGATTGTGCAGATAATGCGGTGGTGCATAGTGAGCTTCAACCCGTTGTCATTCGGTGGTGACTCCCTATCGCATATTGCTGCATCTCGTCATGTGCGCACCAAGCGCAAATTATCATGTATCCGTGTTGGTGTGCTGTTTACCTCAGTGCCCCTGAAAATGTCGGGAATGTGTAAAGAAAACCGTGCTTGGTCCGCCGCATTCACAAATGCCCAGATATCCAGTTTATGCTTATCTGTCAGGTTTCTCTGGACTACCAGCTCTTGATGACCAAGGAATGCAATCAGGCGAGCTAGGTGGTTACGCACCTAGTTGCTTTGCTGGCGAAACACCAAGGGTTAACGTGGATGCCATACCGTGCAAGTGCATCAGGTTTAACGATGGTAACGCGTAGGTGCTCTTACCCCTACTACAACATTTCGTGCGAACAGCGGCCAGACATCTAGGTGATGTAGCCGCGAAAGCTTTAATAAACGGTGCTAATGGGCACCTTTATTATCGAACAATAATCATGGTAAGTCGGTATGTTACTTACAGCACTCCGTTTACATTAAATTGCTTCTGTGCAATTTCTGCAACTAAGTTTTTCCCAGACGTGTCAACCAGAACCTACCTGGTGGTGTCCTGCGTACGCCAAGGAAGATACGAGGTCGTTGTTCTCAGCCGCACTTGGATGAACCACTAACGGTATGCCGCTATCATACCGAACTTGCCTTCTGTCCTTTATTAGGAGGCTGTGGGGCATCAGCGCTCAGTGAACGCCTCGGACCGCAACTATGATGTCAAATTCTTACGCCAGACTGGTAAGTTGTCTGCTTCAACCAAACTGTCGCAGCTGGCTTTAAGTATGCCTACTATTTGGAGCAAAGCACAATTTGTGGTCCTTGCTCCGATGACACAGAGAATAACGTCGGCATCGAAACCACACGAAAACAAGTTGCATAAGTATACCTATTTACATAACACAGTTTTAGTAATGCAACCCGCAGATGAGTTCTTGGTGATGAGGATTTGCTGCAACCAAAATAGGGTCATTCCCGCGGATGCGGAATATTCCGTTGCGCCATCTGTCACTAGATTACAACGACGTTCAATATCTGCAGCTTACTTGGACCTAGTGCGCAATGTATCCTCTCTTTACAGGAAAGCATAGGTATGTGTGCCAATGTTCTTCGTATCACACACCTTTTCACCACAAGTCTGCGGCTGTGCATTGATGTACTGCCAGTGGACAAGAAGATGGGTGTTACCCAAAACCGTCATCCAGGTGAGCGATGTTTTTGACCATTAATACCCAACGTTTTACAGATCAAATGGTTGAACAGAACACCTGTCCCGATTTACATCCAATGTCGTCTGCGCCGCAAAACTATGCCCACTGCCGCCCGCGTCTGAGCAGTATGCTCGCAAATACTTAACAACCAAGACCATTATTAGTAGGTGGCGATATGTACTAAGCGGGTTTAAGAGAAACTAACACAATGATCGGATTGCGTCTGAGCAAGTGAATCGCTTGTCGGACACGATGAATTGTTTTGGCAAAGTGTTTAAGCAAAGGAGTACTGCTGTTCCATCCGGTCTGCTTCTTCCGTTAACATTGATAGAAGAACTGACTACATTTGATGCATCCCTTCACAACGGCGCTCTATAAGACAAATTTGTAACTTTATGCATAAGCGTCGTCTATACATTGCACACGTGCAGCAGCTGCAACCAATTCCCGGCTAAACACTGTCCGAGTGCACGAGGAGTATGGCTGAGCGCATACACACAGCACAGCCTCACAGCTTAATCTCTCAAGCTGCAGAAATATGCCGGCTTTCCGCCGGACTATCATTTCATCTATGTCTCATTGTATGCGCAGCATATCGGGCTCAAACTTCAAAGGCACCCCCCGCAACCGCTTCGGTACGAAGCACGCAACTGTGCCGCATGTCATCAAAAACTGGGTGCTCAATGTGCGCCTAAGAAAAACTGCACGTCGTCACTGGAACCCTTCCTAGCAGCCAAATAGACTATGCCAACACATTAAACCTAATCACGGTGCTTTGCAGACAACCGATTTACGGACACCTGAACCAAATATCATGCGCCTTAACTCTAAGTAACGTTGTACACTGCAGCTGCTACTTTTACAGTTAATACAGACTTCCTATTGTCTATTGTTTATTTTGTTACGCTCATGAGGATTGTGTTGCAGCGTTTTTGGCTCACGACTAGCTGATGCGGGTTAAACCAGCAGGTAAGCAGGACATATAGAGCAAAGCATGGGAGCTGGCCGCGCTTCTGGCTTACACCTCCAACGTAAGCGGAGCGGCGTGGTTTGCTAGAAAGCTGCACTCGGGTTGGTGGGGCCGGCGAAACGTAATTGGTTATTTTCTAGCGACAATCCTTCGAGCCTCATTGGCTGCCGGTGAACGGCTCAGTTGCATTCCTGGCGGCTTTGGTAACTGAGCTGTTTGCTTTGTCGATTCTCCACAAGCCAAGTCGGTGCGCTGTTCGTCATGGATCTACTCGGGGCCGACCCACACTGCAACTGGCTGTTGTGATGCTACAGTAAAACTGACGCGCTAGTTGTATGCTACTAGCACGGAAGAGTAAACTTACGGTGGCATTGCGCTGGGGTGCGCCAGCCAACGTGCAGTTGCTTACGTAACTAAACGTAAAATATGTTTAATTAAGCTAATTAGTGCATAGTCGAAAATATTATTATTTAATTATTTATTTATAACTACCTAAAGGAACCTGGATGCAATTGCATTTTCACTATCTAATTGCACGCTTTTTCAAATGAGCTTAACTGGCGGAGGTATAATTAACTAAATAAATAAATAAATAAACTTTTATTCTCGGCAATGCAAGGCACACCTGTGCAGGCGTGATCATGTTTAGCTAACATAGTGTGATCAAAATGTACAAAATGTACATGTTTGGCATAACAGTGAATGTAAGTGTATGGGTGTATATATGTATGCAATTGTCTATGAATGTAGCTTGTATTTTTGAATGTGCAGCAGAACTTTTGATTGTTTGTTATCGGTAGGAATGTGAGAATAAGCGATTGACGTCCATGAGTTGGATACCATTTTCCGGATGTCCACGGGCACCATTGGGCACCATTTTAGGCGACAATGCGGCATTTTACCGTATCGTCTGTGACCAATATAAAAGCTGGGAGAACGTGGAAAAAGCGGTTCGTAACTACCAATTCGCGAATGCCTGGTTTCTACAAATATGGTACGTTAACGGCAAGGTAGCGTGAAAAGCCTTTTGGGTAGAAGGTTGCTGAAGGCTTTCCGGAACGGTATGGGCAATTTTGATATGTGAACTCCCAAAGCGATGAAATCCGTGGAAAACGGTGTTATATCTTTATATTAATAAGTTTATTTCACAAGTTCCGTCATTGCAGCTGTCGGACCCGGTTTTCATTTTAGCTTGAGAGGTCAGAGGCATGAGCACTGCAGCTACAAATTAACCCATACCCACATATTGAAAATGGTTAACCTTGGCTGTGTTCCTCCAACGGAGGTCTGACTGCGGCGCTCGAGTCTGAAGTGTGGGCTTTGATAGACACCTCTTAGGGGCAGCTGTGAAATTCAATCCCATTCGGCGAAGGCCTATGAAAGAAGGTTGACGAAAGCGATTGTGGTACAAGAAGCGCAGGCACCTGCGGCAAACAATTGCAGAAGTCGTGGACACACTTCCTTCGTTGGAGAGACCTGGCAGGTGCCGCATGAACGGAGGTGGTGAGCAAATAAATACCTTGTTTTGCGCTCTCTTCAAGGATGCCGTGTTGCAGCAATACTGTGAAGTCGTTTGGACGGACGCGACGCACCAGCTTAAGTACTCGGGGTGCAGTTTGTGGCACTGCGTGCGGATGGAGGTGACCGGCGTTGCGACGTCCTTTTCGACACGCTGCTGCCAAACGATACAGCAGACAGCTAGATGCAGTCGATTGAAGCGATTCTTGGCATTATCCCGGCGACGTCTTTGGCCCGCAAATTAGTGACGAACAAATGTGCTGCCAAAGTAGGCGCTTTTCAATTCTTGTGCCCGCAGACGCACGTAGTATTATGTCGAGTTCCTGCAGTTAGATTCACAACGAGGCGTCGCTCCCATTTGTATGATGCGTCGCATGAGGATTGAACGTTGTTACGGCAGTGGTTGCATAAACTGCTATATATCAGGGATGCCGATTATTTTGCTAAACTCGTCCATGTCACTGAGGTTCAAAACGCTGAAGGTTGGAAGTATTTGGTGCGCAAGTGGCTACCCTTTTTCCCCTTATCGGCGGCGCATCGATTAAAGATGGTGTCCACGTTCGCTTGCTTTACGACCGACGGGATGGAGAACGAGCACAAGCAACTAAAGCGGCAACTAAGTGCTACCGCCTCGTTGCTTCTTCTCTTCATGATGGTGGAGGATCGTTTGACTACGGTGGTTGAAGGGGGATAGGCAAAATTGTAGAGGGGTAACGTGACCCCGTACGTGCCGCCGGTAAACTTACAAATGTTCACAGGACTGCTGGTGCGCATAACGCTCTGGGCCTGGGAATGGTTCATAAAGCACTGGTCATCGGAGTCTATAATTGGGTTTCGTCCTGAGGTCTCTGCTTGGACGGCCGAGTGCAAGCGACGGTACGGTAAACAGGCTTTCGTCGTACGAGATAATGGATACGATTATGTATTCCATCGGCATTGGCGGATGCCATGCACCCACTTGTGTCATATCGCGTGCGCGCAGGGTTCGAATCCTACGCTATTGTTTCGATGTTGTCGGTAGCGTATACCAGATCCCCTGACCCCATGGGTTCCATAGTATTCACGAAGGCGGATGAAGTAACTGCGTTCGAAGCTGCAGGCGGCTCACAAACGATCGTATTGGATCGCTCCACTAAGTTGCGCACGTCGGTGGTGCTCCCTGAGTGGAAAACGCACGTCTGCACCATGTCAGTACAGAAATGGCGGTGCATGATGACTTTATCGCGGCTGATGTGTGAGGTAGTTTCCAATGATAATCATGTGCAACTGTTCTGTAAAACCAGGCACTGTTTATCACCAGTGCCACTGGAAAAAGGCGGGGATGTTTGTCGCTGCGCAGAATACCAGGGACGTTAACCGTGATTCCTTATCGTCCTGTGGGTGGTCAATCAACGGGGAAAACGTCAGTGGAAACGGAAACCTGCTGAACAATGCGGTCCAGAAGGCGGAAAAGCCCACTGGTACTGGGGCGGACGAAGGTATCTATTACAGATGGCGCTCGGTGCACAGTTTTGTAAGCTGAGGAACATGATTTCTAGCACTTACTGCTGAAGTCCCGGGAAGCGAAGTTTTTGCTGCCAACCGCCTGAGTTGGAGCGAGACAAAGCCCATTGCGCATGTGTTCGAAAGACGCAGTGGATATAGCCAGCTGGTGGATTGGGTAATATTTGACGAGCGCGGACTTTGGTTTTACCTTGCCTGCATCCGGTGGGATGGAGAGGACTCCTTAACGGCCTGTTTTCTATGGACTGATGGGAAGTGGCAACGTGTCCCTTATGCTTTCGTCTTGTCGGTATGACCCGTTTTTGCTATTCTCATAGGTGCACTTCATAGTACACCACAAGTAGCATTGCTATTTGTTATTCCACAAGCCGGCAAAAGGAAAACAGCATCGGTTCCATTTTTGGTTACTGCCGCATACTTTCCCGCTAGGTGACAGATAAGATGGTTACATCCTGCGGTACACTTCTTATTAGTTTATGGTCTCTACCCAAGGGCCCCAACGCAACAACGCGGGGATAAGTTATGATCAAGCTTCATGTAACTGGATTGATGGCTATGTGGCACTGTTTCGTGTACTTCATTAAGCAGCCAAATAGACCGCTTATTCTTCCCCTACGTCATGCACTGGATCACTGCGTTAACTGGGACAGCATTCTCTGGTTTGCACCTGTAGATTTCCATGCGTAAATCGTTCTTTCGTGATGGGGACTTTAATGTCCTTGACGTTGAGTGACAGAATTTGTCCTGTGCTGCTGTTTCAATGTGTCCTATTACTGCGCTTCTCGATCTAGCCTTGCATGCTTCCCTGCACCCGGTAAGTTGATCGGCCCATTGGATCCATGACTGGAAAAACCCGCCTCTCTTGGAGTTTATCTGTACTAAATACGCTACATTTGTCACGGACCTGCAGTCAATTAACATCTGGGTGCGAGCGACCATGTTTGTCCTCCGTTTAAGTGCGGTTTCAGTCGCATGACTACTGAGCGCCCCGACAGTGTACAAATGTAGGGCGTGCGCCTTATCAAGCGATGAAAGATAAGGCTGAAAAATCGTCTTGTGTCAATTTCGAAAACTGACCCTAATCGGGCAGCTTGGGACAAAGTGAAGTTCTCGGTATATGAACTTAGGTTAGTCGACCACCCTAACCCCGGCTTTCTTCAGGGTTATGCTTACCTTACGAAACTGGTAGTGCCTTGAGAAAATTGCGCCGAAGCTGTCCAGAGAATGTACACACTGTGCGTAGGGTTCAGTGACTTTTCAAAACCATTGACTACCTCCTGCATACCGGTCTTTTGTAAAGGTTGCAAACAAGCGGAATTTCGGTTCTTGCCCTACCATGGATTTCAGCTTCCATAATTGGAAGAGATATGAGTGTTCATGTAGCTGTGCGATACTTCTCCTTACTAGGCTGCAGTGACCGACGTTTGCAGTGTGATGACCATCGACATGAAGGTTGATGCGAACTACAATGAGGAATGAAGTTCGGCGCTTGTAGGAATCCATCGATTGGCGGAGTTGGACGCACGATTCCAATCCCGGTACACGGGTATTTACGTTCTGAGGTAGCGATTCACTAGCGCCTGAAACAAGGTGCATATATAGTGCTTACAGCAGCGTCCCAGGAGGCATCCTGCGTGCGGTTCCCTAACCACAGAACCCAGCTCTTCAGTTACGCGCTAATTTGGTTTGGATGGCAAGGAGTCATTCGGCGCTGATTATTATCAACCCTTAAGCCTTGGACTGCCTCTATGGTATATTGCCACCGCAAACCAATTAGTCCTGCTATCCAGACACTCTTCCTTCCAGTTGGGTTCTATTACGTGGGTTAGTGATTTCCATGGAACCTCAGTTGCACCTTTATATATTTTAGGTTGGGCGGATTCTGGGCCAGAGACTCAAAAACGCCTATGACCTTCGCTGACCTGGGTCTCCAACGGAGCCTTTTAATTAGTTATCCTTGCCCCCTCCTGCATCACCTCAGTAGTAAGATATGCGGGAGCAAGAGACCTTTTGAGCTGGACTAGTGTGTTCCGCCCAAAGAGCCATACGTACCTCCTTAGTGTGTATCAGGGCAAACGCGCAGTTACCGATAGTCTCAATGATACCTGTATTTCTGGGAGCATGGATGTGGAACAACTTAAACAGATTACGGTGATTGCCCGTTGCCGCTGCCTCCCCCATTTCCGGATAACGCGTGGTCCACCAGGCTTCCTTTTCATCACGCAGGCTCTGTCACTCTTACAGCATAATAGGTTCCCGTGTCACATTGAGCTCAATAGGCAGGAGGGAGTTTGCTAATGAAATGAAGCTGGTTATGCCGAGATACTGCCACCACGAGGCACACCTGGACTGAAGGACTATTCGAGTAATAAAGCGAAGCTTCATCTAGAAAGCCTGTCCAAAAGCTAGCGAGTAGGTGTCCATGATTGACTTCAACCATGGTCGTTCAGTGGACTTAGTTAATTCACACAGCGCGGAATGAAAGGGTACATACTATTTGAACCACCCCTAAGAAAGGTGAATAGCTGCTATGGTAGTACTGACACGTAAGCCTAACCTTATGCAGACGCTTCCATTTAGAGACAGTATAGTATGTCGCTTGTTGAGTATCACATTTTTCTTGCCACTACCATGCGTTGACGGTTACCTACAGCGAAAATAGTGCATACCTAGCCAGAGGCATCCCCAGTAACATTCCAGGTTCCTTTGCAGAAATTCAACCGCCGTTGCACATGCACAGATGCGTACATACCAGCCAACAATCCGTTCTTCCATTTTCACCGCTATTGCGCAGAGAGGCTGCCGGATGCCTGCCTATGAATGATGACATGGTGCTGTTGCAGGTAGGGTTGCAAAATAAACAGTATCGGTATTTCCTTGCCCCTGTAGGCGCGCGCCAACATGAGCCGTCTTTCACGTTCTTCGGTAAGTCTACCTGCAGCTCCCCGCTTGCTTATTCCCGCATAGTAATTTTCGCTTAGTAATGGTCGCAGGTATGGTGGTAACTTTACTAAACGTAACCTTATAGTATTAGGACTTACATGTGCAATAGTCACCACACATTGCTAACCTCCGCTCTGAGCACAAGTCATCCGTGCCCAAAGCAAATGGAAACCTCTGAATCACCGGCGTCTGACCGCGAAAACCGCGGTAGCAAATTCCCTGTAATAGTGCAGGGGGCTAATTCAGGTAAGTGGGCATAGAGGAATGGTTGCATTTCGTTGCTTTGATTGCCTTCCCGTTGTCCTCCTGTACCCCACATATTCACCTCACTTACTTGTATCCCCCAGACATGTAAGCCACGTCTGGCATGTTTGGGGCTTCCTTGGAGTTTACGCTGCCACTTACCTAGGTAAGTAAACAGCGCTTTTGTCTTACATGTCATTTCATAGCCTGCATCCTGCTGACCATTTGCTTGCCGCTTATTCACCGCAACCAATTGTCGCCGGTTGGTCAGTCAGTAAATAACGCCATAGTTCCTACCTCCTTCGACTTTTAGCCGCCATTTACATAAGGCACGGAAACCTCGCTTTCCTCTTACATTTGATAACCTGTGCCCGACTTCCACCCGTTTACCGCTTGTTAACTTCCCCTAGATTTCCTTTGTTGGCTTGTCAGCAACGATTCCATGCTTGAGTTGCCCCTCGTGTTTCCGTAACTTCACTTCAGGTAAATTGACAAACTTTTCGTTTTACAAATGACTTCAGAGCCTGCATCTCGCCCTACACTAGGTTGCCGCATTGTGCAACGTCCACCATATGTTTACGCTAACAAGTACTTTAGTTACGTATGCAACGTTGTTTTCTGACATTTTATTTTATAGCCGGCCGTAGCCGGCTGTAGCCGTTCGTCCATTTACCGCTAGTTCACCTTATTCCTTTATCACAGATTGGCATGTGAGCAACGTTCACTAATGCTTCTACCTCGTTTGTCAGTTCGCTGCCTTCCACTTACGCTAACTAGATATCCCTTTCGTCTTGCATTTCATTCATAGCCTATACCCGCTTGTTTGCCGCATGTGGTATTGTACGCCGGGCCATGATGTCGATAGCTATCCTTGCGCCATGTCCGCTCGCCTTCAGTGATTTCCATCGCCGTGGCCAAGGCGCATCATTGGTGGGCCTGAAAGTAGCTTCAGGTAAGAATGCATCTAGCTACTAACACTCTAGTTCCAAGTTTCGCACAGGTGGTTCCTACAGAACTGAGCAATTCTTCAAAAACTGGGCGGGCCAAAATTTAACGACTGATGCTCTGGTACTAAACCTATCGCTCAAGTGGACAGGATTGATACCACCTGCGATCATAGGAAAACACGTCATACGCTTAAGGATGAAAAGTGGAGAGCAGACGACTGCGATTACTAGCGCAGCATATCAGCTTCAGGCCAGAACAACGGTTAATCGTAATAACTTCCAGTATCACGTAAGTAGAATATCAACTATCTTGCATTTGCATTAAAAAGCTGCTTTAACACTGGGTTAACTGTGCGGTCGAACAGTTAGCACAACCTTATATCACTTCTTGCGACATGTTCAACTTCTCCTTCCCCATGGCAAGACCAAGTTTGATCAAATTTGCTGGTTGCAAGTTTGATTGTACATATTTGATCATACATTGTTTGTGTGCTTCCTTCAACACCAAGCATATACATGTATATTTACTTATTTGAATGTAGTACACCAGTACCACACTCAGCTGTTCTATCCGGCTCCGTAAGAGCAAACAAGGGAACGCAATCGTAAATAACATCAGAGCACACCACAAGGAAAAGCGCAAATGACCACCTCAAGGACCAAGCACTTTCAATGTCCACGCATTGTGGGTAGAGCGCGCTTACAGACACGCTCCTAACAATGAAGCAGACATTATCATTGGTGTTGACGTAGAGCAATCTTTATCCGTCCCCATGTTGCACACCTAGTTCGTCATCAATTTGTACGCCATAAAATAGCTACCACGCCTCTCCCTACATTTTATAGCATTCCACAATTAAGTTATCACCTTAAAGTGCGCCGCACTTGACGTTTGAGTGGGAGCATTTTATCCAGCAATTCTTCTCCAGCTCCATTACAGAGGTAGAAGGTCACGTGTCTTCTCTTTTTTACCAACATCTCCACCCTACAAATGCTGCCCCTAAAGCTAACAATAAAACCAAGTAACACACTCAACTATTCCGACAATGAAGCAATCAAAAATGTACGCCTGTTGCCTCACTGAGACTCTCTGACACATCCATTCTTAGCGATCCATCAAAAGCACGTGAAACTATCAACGGATACTTCTGCAATTCTTTCACTGACGCTAACGAAACCTCATCAGCCATGCCATCTAAGCGTACCAACGACTCACTTGACACTATTACATTTGACCTACGTTCTATCCCTCTAGTAATCAGCTTACTCAAATGGTCATCGCATCCTGGTCCCGATGGTCTCCGCTTTACACTGCTAATACTCAGTAGCCAGGACATTCCAATTCAACTCCTTAACCTATTCACGCTTTCCATGATAAACGGGATTTATCCAGTTACATGGAAGCATGCAACCGTCGTCCACCAACACAAAAAGCGCAGTCAAAAGAACACGGAAGATTATCTCCCCATCAGCCACACGCCTACTGTCTCAAGAGTAATGGAACGAATAGTCAACAAAACCGTGCTTACCCTCCTGCTTATTCGTAACCTCGTCAATCGACAACAACCCGAATTCCTGTCGTCTAAATCCTGTCAGAGCTGCTAATTTGAGTTCCTCAACCAGGTAACTCAACAAGTTGACTGCGAGCAAGCACTAGCCATCAGCTTCTTAGACATGACAAAAGCCTTTGACAGATTACCACATGTAGAACTCCTGATGAAGCTGGAATCATACGGTAGGGCCGATTAACTGCACATAGGAATCTCATCATATCTTACAGCTCGCTCACAGTCAGTAATGGTTAGAGACTTTGCGTCACTTTCAAAACCAGTTAAAAGTGGCGTAATTCAAGGAAGCGTTTTAAGCCATCTACTATTCCGGCTCTATATCAATGACGCGTTCCAGGTTTTTATACATGGGACACCTTGCCTGTTTGCCGAGGACACCAAAATTATCTTCTCATTTCATCCGTCAAACTTCCAGACCGCCCCCTCCCACATAAAGTACGACTTAGGAGACCTAGCTGCATGGTGCGACACATGGAAGTTGGCATTCACAACAGCAAAATGCAATGTCGTTACATACAGATGCACCATACCACCCAATACCTTTGTGCTACAAGGCACGCTATGTAGGAACTGCCTAACGGTGCGGGACAGGCATTCACTACTCCGGTTTGCTGCATTTCGCGGAACAAGTGGTTTATTCCTCACTAAACTCGCGCTCTCTCATCGGATACACCTTCAAAACTATGACAATACAAGAAGCTAGAACTGCGCTCTACAAGACATGTGCCCGGCCTCTGCTAGAGTACTGCACTATATTGTGCCTCAACCTAATCGACTGCGACAGAATAGCCCACGAAAATGTTAAGCGTACCCTCACAAAACGTCTCCTGGGGCATTCAAGTCTCATCTACCGTGGTCGATGCAACACACCTTAGCTCGGCCCGTTATGACTGTGCCGACTGAAAACCAACCTTGCTTGCCTATATTCGCTCATTAACGATCCCAATGGGAGCTCACTAAACCCTGTCTCAGACGCTTACAACAATTCGTGTACCTACGTGTTAGACCTCACTCCATTATCCTACCGAGAACGCGCAGCAGCATTTGCTCCAACTTCTACCTCTACAGATACGCAAAAGTATGGAATAGGTTACTTCACAAAATAAGAGCATCTCTGAATATAAACCAGTTCCGCTTCTCTATAAGCAAGTACCTCTCTGACACACAAGTTTCCAAGCTACTGAATATCAACTGTCCAGCAGACTAGCTATATGCAACTGGACCAGATCACTTGTAATCGCCTTTTCTTACCTTTCTACACTATCTCCATCCAAACTCCTGATATTTATATCTGCTGCTTCCTCCAACAACGCCTTATGTCTTCTAGCACCTAGGTATCAGCCACCAGACTTTGAACGCCTCTGCATTC
Source organism: Dicrocoelium dendriticum (assembly GCA_944474145.2). Classification (NCBI taxonomy): domain Eukaryota; kingdom Metazoa; phylum Platyhelminthes; class Trematoda; order Plagiorchiida; family Dicrocoeliidae; genus Dicrocoelium; species Dicrocoelium dendriticum. Next base: position 50,782,160 of record OX104060.1, read on the forward strand.
CCCAAATCTCCCAGCTCTGGCTAGCTCGAGACATCCGCCTCTGGTCAATCGCACCAACCTAAATTGCTACCATTTATTTAGAGAAGCCAGCGTGCGTAGGACCTCAAATATCAGTCGCCATTGCCCAAGTATATTCTTATCGCAAGGCTGACATCATTCTCGCTTATAACGGTTACTCCATAAAGCACGACAAGCTTGCATATTCTTTTCTAAACGCACTTCCATTTACCATATATTCCTACTACTTCTCCTACCTATTTGGCTCTGGCATTCCTCGCCCACTACAGTCCATATACCTACGATGCTCCTCCGACTTACCTATCACACAGTAGTTCCCCACTTTGGTGCGTAAGACCTCAAGTATCTGGCCATGCTGCTTGATCACCCCTTGTCTTGTCCTAATTCTTCACTTAGCTATTTTGCTCTGGATCATCCCGTCTTCCGAAGCGCCAAGCACCGATGCTCCTCCGACTTATCTTCCACCCTTTAGCATAGAACCTCAAGTAACAGGCTTTGCGGCCCAAGTAGATCCATATCACAAAGCTGACATCGTTATCTCTTATAATTGTATCGTCTTCTTTACTTATCCCTGACCCTGGCTTTCCTCTCCACTTATGTACCACCTAACTCTGATGCTCCACCCACTCGTCTTCCACACTGCAGCTCCGCAATTCTGTGCGTAAGAGCTTAATTAGCAGGCTACGTTTCCCACTAATGTAATTATCGTTACGCTGACATCATTACTTCTTTTACCTGTTACCCTATGAACCAAAACTCCACTGAATATTCTCTTTTAATCCCTCTTCCATCTATCGTAGGTTCATACCACTTCTCTTACCTGCTTGGCTCTAGCTTTTCTCTCCTCCTAGGCACCACCTGTCTGCGGTCCTCCGAAGACGTAGCTTGCACACTATAGCTCTGCACTCTTGTGCGTAAGACCTTATCTGGCTATGATACATACCTATAACTTTATCTCGTCCTACTTCTTCACTTACCTCGTTGACCCTGGATTTCCTGTCCACTTATGGTCCACCTACATCTGCTGCTCCACTGACTCCTCTTTCAAACTGTAGCTCCGCACTTTTGTGCGTACGGCCTCAAGTAACAGACTATGTTTCCCACTTATATCCTTATCGCGAAGCTGGCATCGTTATTTCTATAAGCGTCACTCTATGAACCACAATGCCATTGAATATTCTCCTACAGCTTGCTTCCATTCATCGCACGTACCTACCACTTCTCTTACTTATTTGGCTCTGACTTTCCTCTCCCAATATGGACCACCTACCAACGATGCCCCACCGACCTACATTCACACTGCAGCTCCGCACGTTGGTGCGTAAGGCCTCAAGCGGCTGGCTATGATGCCTACCTATGACCTCATCTCGTAATAGTTCTTCACTTAGCACGTTGACCCTGGCTTTCTTGTCCACTGCTGAACCACCTACCTCTGGTTCTCCACCGACTTACCTTTAACACTGCAGCTCCGCACTTTGGTGGGTAAGACCTAAAGTATCTGGCCATGCTGCCTGACTATCGCTTGTCTCGTCCTAAGCCTTCACTTATCTCTTTTGCTCTGGCCAATTCTGTCTTAGGAACCACCAAGCACCGATGCTCCACCGAGTTACTTTCCACACTGTGGCGCCGCAACCTCGTGCGTAGAACGAAAAGTAACAGGCTAGGTTGCCCAATTATATCCTTATTGCTATGCTGACATCGTTCTCTCATATAACTCTTACCCTACTAACCCCAACCCCATTGATAATTCTCTTTTCATCACGCTTCCATTTACAGCACATTCCTTATAACATTCCTACATGTTTGGCTCTGGCTTTCCTCTCCTCCTAGGCACCACCTGCCTACGGTGCTGCAGCTGCTTATCTTTTACAATGTAACTCCGCACCTTTTTACGTGGCACCGCATCCATATCTTTTCACATTTACAGGAATACAGTATCGCTGGATACTCTTTTCCACCTCACCTTCAACTGCAGACTTAGTATATAAGTCGCCGGTCCTTTATTCAACTGACAGCTCAGCATGCATGTGCAGTACTCTCTTAAATATGGTCTGAATCTTCTACGCACTACATCCCGAAACTTCCCTTTGGTTTTCTCTGTCCAGCTGACTTACCTGTGACACCTTAGAGCTCTAAATTCGGAAGGTTCACTTAGTCCACTGAGGCACCGATGTTCCATTTTATTTCACAGATAGCTCAGTTGCTTTGCCGGCACCTCCACGGTTCTATTGGTGCAGCTTCTGGTCTACTTAATCGCCGCTCGAATGAGATAGGCTGTTCGTCACAACCGTGTACTGCACCTTCTTTCCGTTGATGCACTACTCCACATCTCATGACTCCTAGTTGCTGAACACATAATTTTTATTTTCATCCCAAATATTAAAGGGCACCTGCAAACAGATGAGGCCATAGTTTATAGATCCGCAGATAAAACGCGGTAAAATGTTTGGCAAGGCTCGGGGTCACCAGCTCTGTTTACTCCTTTCCTTACGTTTAAAGTACTTCATTCTGTGAACTTTTCTTTCTTGTCCACCGCAAGACCTATATAGAAGTTGCTGAATAAACTAACCTGAAGCCTAGTATCTATATACACGACGTATAAACATACATTAACAGCTCATGTCACCACCTCGGCCATTCTGCCCGCTTGATATGCATCATTTAGCGGCTTGTACGACTGCCTTCAAAGCACTTTCACTATCGGAACACCACCTCAAGAAAGCTTCATCTACCGGCAAGTGTACAACGTACTTGCAATGTCATGGCATTGTGTTCCGTCCACCCCGCCAGTGGATTATTTATGGTACCAGATCCTTCATATGCTTGGCGTCAGTATCCGATGGATACGTTACCCACCTCGCCAGTGTGGTCTGCCATCAAGTCTAGGCGTCTGGAAGCATATCCATTATAGAAGCTTTTTGATCCGTACTTTCCACTGGTTTGAACAATTAGATTCAAATCATTATTACCTCCGAAACACCACCTAAATAGCTTCATCCGCCTGAAAATGATCGAGATACTTGCGATTACATAGAGTTATGCTCCCTCCACCTCGCCAGTGGATAATTTCTCCTGAAAGCCTTTAGATATTATCCTCCATGGGTCAGAACAATTTGGATCTAATGCTTAGGACTTTCGGCACATCTGAAAAACAACTTCATCTCCCTGCAGGTGTTCAACGTACTTGCGATTACATGGCGTTATGCTTCGTTCACTTATCCAGTGGGCTACTTCCTCCTGCTACTTCCCCTACCTCTCAAGTGTGGTTTGCAGATTTTATACCTACAGGATGTATATTGTCTGCTGTCTACTACGCTTGGCCATACCTGATTCCAAAAACCACAGCAAGCTCCTCGACCGTTCGAAACCTCCACTACATGCAAGCGTCCCACTTAGTTGCGACGGTTACCTCCCGTGGACCTACCGGCGGCACGCACCTGGCAAGTGGGTTATCTGATCATACAAGGATACAGCTTATGAGTTGAGTTCCAAATTCACCTGATGAACGCAACACAGCAATTTGCCCAGCTTATCTCCGAATAGTACTGCTGTCCACACCTTTCCTGATGAATCCTGACTAAGCTTCCGCCTAGCCAACGGAAAATCAGGTGTCCCATGACTGCGATTACCTGCTCGGAAAATCGATCCTACAAAAGCGTTACAAGTATCTTAATGTTATATACATTGTGGTCAACAACAGTGTTCCAGGGTGTGATGGGTTATCGATTGACAAGCGTTTTCTCTGTGAAAAGCTACAAATGTCTGTTTCACGACACTGCGACGTAGCGGATGTGACTGGAAACCGAAATAAATTCACTACCCACTGCTTCACACGAAAAATGATCTCGATACTCCATATTTACGAGCACGTGTTTGTCAAACACCATCGGACTCATACGCCTATAGAAAAACAGTGATTAATCACCGGAACCATTCGAACCCGCGCCCAGCATTTCCATAACGGAAACACTTAGTGTTTGTACAGCGCTTCCGCGCCACCTTTCGCATTGACACTAAGGATCAAGCTCGTCATCCCCGAATCAAACCTGTGCAAACTTACGTGCAAGTTTCAAGCTATGTAGTTTGCCAACACGTATTTCTGTCGTGCGTTATAGACCAGCTTTAAGAGGTTCTATGGCTCTGTCAACCACTTGATCACGCCCGTACTGGCGTGACTCGTTTCCATGAGAATATAAGTATTAATTATTTATTTATACCCCATTACGCCGTGCTCTGTTATGTGGACGCGCCGCCTTGTATTCGTCCGCAGCACACGCGTAAGCACCTTATTGGGCTTGTGCAACGATGCACGTATGTTATCGTGCCATTTTGGTCATTTCTATTAAGAACATCAACCTTTCGTTGAGTTTGCATCCCCTTGTCCGTTCCTATTCAAGACTACAATTTCATATAGCAAGTTTTACAACGTGCTGCAATTCACTTACTTAGTCATACTTATTACATACATACATACATACATACTTATTATTATTATGTATTACGCCGACCTGACGGGTCGGCAGCAGTAGCACTTCCGTTCTGTTTCCTTCCTTTCATTCACTTAGGCACTCATTCACCAGTAAACCACAACCATAACCTCGTACTTATATGTGAGGGAAGTGTCAAGCACTTGCTTTTACCCAGTGTTAAAGCATTGTGCAAAACGCCATTAACGCTTACCATTGCATCAACGCCATCACGAAAGTATACATCACCACGAACAACCTGGTACTCCATGTTTGCATGTGTGTCAGCACTTGTATGCATCTCAACGTTGGTGCGCTGGGAACATTCGGATCTTCGATTGCCCTTAATCATCCGAGAACATAAAATCACTACCAGTACCCGTTCATGGTGCTGACATGCAGTGATCACCGTTTATGGACAGTCCGCTGGAGTTGTACTTTTCGCCTTGTAATTATAATGCACTACTACGTCCGCACTCTTAATTTGGACAGTTTAATTACAGGTTCCATTTTTGCGTATGCCAAGGACCTTTCTCTGCAGTTTACGTCGTTACGCCTTCAATAGCAAGGATTTGATTGCATCCCGCTTGCAACTTTTAGCCAAATAAGCCTATTCTCTCTTTGGAAAACAGTTCCCCATTCGGTAGCACATCTTTTACGTGTATGCTTTTATTAATAAGTTGGAAAAATATGTCTACATAGCTCACCTGTTCCACAACAGAAGACCGAAGATTCCGGCATGATTACCTTCACTGCCACGGACAGATTTGCTTATCCGCGCTGGCGTTCAAAGTTTGGTTTTGGTGCCCTACGTTACCGCAATAAAATGCTAACCCTCCAAGTAACTGGAGCTTTTCCGTTGCCTTTTCCTGGCCAGCTTTGTTGCTCCTCAATGACGCTTGAACAGTGGGTTCGGTCTCTTGCATTTCTACAAGAGCATGCTTATATTCAGTTACCTGCAGCTTGACCGATAGCCTTTCGTGGAGTTTTCACTTGATCACGAAGACAATTACACCCCATTATAGCTTATATTTGAAGGAATGCTGATCCCAGTTTGTGGTCTAAAATATTCGTAACGATCTCACTTTGGACAAAGGAATGGCATTTTTGCCTGTCATGGACGTATTCAGACACAAGGAGCAACTGCACTCACCATCCCTGTGCCAAGTCCAGCGTAGATAGCTGGACACGATCTGGGCAACCGGACAAGTATATAACAGAAACCAGCCTCTATTAACAATATTTTTACTTACCTGCAACACCAACCATTCCACTCTACCTTCCATTTGCTTCATTGACCAATTTCAACGACTACTACAAGACCATTACCAAAGCAATTAGTCGAACAAGGAGGCAATTTGATCGTCAACGAACTGCAAATAATAGGGTGAAAAATAGGTCTGTACAATGTTTCGCCGGCTTGCACTACTGTTAAAGCGAAGCTACGGCAATGTTCCAGAACGAGGTGGGCTCTCGCCTGGCAGGGATCCTCCCTATAAAAAGTTACAAATAGCCGCTTCACAACACTGCAATTAGCAGATGTGATTCGCCACTGGATAAAGTCGCAGCTGAAAATTTCACACTGACGCAGTCATAAGACTTGTACATAAAACCTGTGTAACGGATTTTACTATGAAGAATGCCTTAAGGTAGCACCGAACATACCGAGTTTTACCAAAGGCCGATTGTACTAAACTCTTAGTTGGATGGTGTGCTCATGGATCACTAGAGCACGAAATCACGCCGAACTTGTATCTTGACGCAACCGTTATGACTGAGGTTTACGCGATCCAGCGCTATCATCTTCCTTGGTCGGACTATTACCTGAGAAAACGCTCATCCGTATGGACTACAAAGTAGTCGGAACGGGAAGTCCTTATTAGAGCTGACTCGGTCTTCGAGCGGCCGTATGCCACGCTGGTCAATTCGATGACCAAAGCGTTCGGTAGATGGTTGCTGAAAGATGCCTTTGTCAGCGTTGACGGTAATGCTATTAGAGGCTAACCTCTCGAAAAGCATCTTGAGGTGCTCCGCGTGCTATTCTGCGGAAGTACTAGCTACTAAGATGACGTCTATATAAGCATAAACAAAGTCGAGACCTCTCGTGACAGAGTCTATGAAGCGTTGAAAACTGCGCTGCCTTGCGAAGACCGAAGGGCATTCGCAAGAATTCGAATAATCCAAAAGGCGTGATGACTGCGGTTTTCGGAATGTCATCCTCGGCTACAGGGACCTGGTGGTAAGCGCGAACCAGATCGATCTTCGAGAACACACGGGCGCTACGTAGGCTAGCCGTGATGTCCTGAATGTGCGGAATCGGATAGCGGTCGGGAACGGTAGCGTTATTGAGAGCGCGGTAGTCGCCACATGAACGCCAGTCTCCCGACTTTTTAGGCATCATGTGTAGAGTCGACGCCCACGGGCTCTTAGGCGGGCGAATAATGCCTAAGTCTAGCATGTGCTCGAATTCGGAGCGTGCAATTTTGAGCTTGTCGGGGGTCATGCGCCTGGCTTTTGCGAACACAGGCGGACCTTTCGTAACGATGTGATGTGTCGCGGCGTCGGTTGCGGAAGGCAACGGGACAGCAGGACGGAAGGCCTGCGGATAACTATCGATCAGCGTTTGTCCGACTGGTGAACTAAGTTGAGTCGCGTACACGGGACTGATTGATGCGGAGTCGGTCAAAGTCCAATGACTGCGAGATTCGTAAGGCGGTCGACCAGACGGCGTCGCTTAACGTCGACGAGTAGGTCGTAATGACGTAAGAAGTCAAGACCAAGTATAGGCGTTTGAACATCCGCAACGAGGAATATCCATTTGAAAGCGCGTCGGAGGCTGAGATTTAGCGTGCGCGAGCGCTGACCACATACGCGGATAATGGTCCCGTTAGCTGCGCGCAATCAGCTAGTCACCTTTTCGGTCGGGTCGTTTGGATCACGCTGGAGAACGCTGACTTCTGCGCCAGTATCGACGAGATACCGAACTCCGGTTCTACTATCGGTGACGAAGAAAAGGCGACTGCGTTGACCAGCTAAGTCCGTTGCCCCTACGTGCTGGACCGCCCGTTTCCCTGCTGCTGTCGTTTGAAGGAACAGGGCGGGCGACATGATTTAGCTTGCTGGCCGAAACGTTCGTGGTACCAGCAGTAACTGTTTCTATGCCGTGATTGCGAAGGAGAGTTCGAACGTGAAAGCAAACGGCTCCTAGAGCATTTACAGTGGTTATGTCCGGAGGCCGAAAAGTCTGCGAATTGTCGAGTCAATGTTGCTATCTGGGACTTAAGCGTGGCGATATCGTCGTCCCTTTTCGTCTGGACCTGCAAACCCTGGCCGTACGACTCCCAACTTCGGTCGACTATATCGGCCAGTTTGGATAAAGGTGTATCTTCACTAGCGCATAGGATGTGTAGCGTCTCGCGCGGAAGTCGTTGCAACCACATTTCCCGAAGAAAAGAGTCATCTATCGAAGTGGGTTAAGCTAGGCTCTGCATTTTTCGAAGCAGCTGAGACGGCTTAAGATCGCCAAGGTCGATTTTGTTGAGAACTTTCGTAAATCTTTGTCGATCGGGTAAGCCAGTTCTTCTTAGAACAGCTGTCTTGACTGCATCGTAAGTCTTCTGGTCGTCAGGAAGATCTAGAATGTCCTCAATGTCATCGATGACATTTAGTGGAAGCACGGAAACGACAAGTTGGAACTTGGTCTTTTCGGACCTAATACCACGCAAAGAAAATTGCGACTCTAGCTGACCAAACCAAGACTTAGGATTAGTCTCGCGAAAAGGTGCGATAGGAAGCGTAACTGTGCCGATCTGAACGTCAGAATCTCAGGTCACGTCAGATGGACGATAGAGGCTTCCGCCTAACGAGCGTCCAGTTCTTGTGCCGGTAAGTGAAGCGGCCCCCGGCACTTTGACGTTGGATTGTCTCTTCTTGATTTTGCAATGGAATGAAGCAAGAACAAAAGCAAGCTCTGCATTTTCATATGCCAGCATCAAAATACGCTATATATACCAGTAAAACTACAATAGTTCTGGGAAAAGGATGGACAAACAATTGTCTAAGCTCCTTTTGAATGCTACCACGGTCTCAGACTCCACTAAATCAGAAGGAAGTTTCTTCCAGTAGTTAACTACTCGGTTCGTAAAAAACTTTTCCCTGATGTCCAAACGAGCTCCATGATGTTTGAGCTTCAGGCGATGCCACCGCAGATGACCTGACGCAGGCAACTCAAACAGATGGGTGGAAATAATACTAATAAGTCCCTTAATGATCTTAAACATCTCTAACAAACCCCTTCTCAACCTGCGCCCTTCCAAGAAAAATATCCTAAGCTACTTAGACGATCTTCGTAAGACCTCCCTCGTTGACCTTCAATCACCCTAGTTACAAGTTTCTGAATCCTTTCTATACAAATGACGTCACTCCAGAGGTACGGTGACCAGGCCTGAAAACAATACTTCAGATGTGGCCTGACCACTGCTTTATATAAGGGCAAGAATACTTCTGCTTTAGTATTACTCAGCTCCCTCCTAAGGCGAAATAACTCGTGTCGTGCTTTGTTGGCAGCATGGCGACACTGTGCCGAAGGCTTAAAATTGTTCGCTGAGGACATCTAGATCACGGGCTTTGTCAGTACACCGCAATAATAGAGATTCCACAGAAGACGGAACTGCAATTCCGCTACCACTACTAGTCAAAAGTTGACATTTGTTGGCATTTAGATGTAGGTCCCATTGGCTTGACTAATTCGCCACAGTGATGATGTCCTTAGCCAACGTCGCTCGGTTCCCCTAATAACTAGCTTCAAGTCATCTGCGAAGATGTAGCAGGGATCCTCAAGAAGAGGAGCCAGGTCATTTATAAACATAAGAAACAGCAATGGACCCAGAACCGAACCTTACGCGATCAGTTTCCATAGCGAGCAAAATAGCGAGCCAGCGAGATTAAACCGGACATTATAAAGTAAAAATCAGACGGGTTAGCGAAAAATGTGGCCAAATCTGAAAAGAAAGGTTAGCGAAAACTCTCCGGATAATGACCAAATGTCGGGGTCACCAATAAAGCTAGAAGCAGGATCGGTGCGCTTTAGAACCAATACGCGAATATAAGGCCAACCTCCGATGAGTGGAGAACACCAAAAGTAACGCTAGGAAAAGTTTATTAAGTGGGGTGAAACGTTATCTAGTGCTAAAAATAAGGCACCGAAATATAGCTAGCTAGGGGAAAGGTGTGGTGGCGTGCGCGGAGAGCAAACATGGCCGCGGAGCCTAGGAGCGTCGCGCCGTTCGAAGGCGGATGCTACATTGGCTCAAACAAACGCGAGCAACGTTCAAACAGGCGAGCGGCTAATTTGCTATGTACATCGAGAAAATATAATTTTGTGATTTTTTAATATTTTACGCAGCATGCGGCGGCCATACAGGTGCCTGCTTGGCAGTGGAGGATGCGTCGGGCTATATCGCATTTAGCTAACAATTCATGATAGTCGGATACCGTCCTCCGTGGCGCAGTTGTATAAGCTGCGGGCTAGATGGCAAGAGCTACTAGCAGCCATGGGTTCGATCCTCCGCAGAGGACCGAAGGATGCGCAACACTGATGAGCCCCAATAGGACAAACCGGCCGTCTGGTGCTTTTCCGGATAGCTGGTCGACATACCTGAACTGTCGGCTGATTGCGACGAACAAAAGTCCTCACCAAAATCCTTCCATTTATAAATAAATAGTTTACCATTTCAATGTAGCTATGCTTGTATACATATTTGATCGCGCCTACACCGACGGGTCGCTTTGTACTGAGAATACAACCTTTACGTGTTTCGGTTTTTTATTTACATACAACTAATTATCTGACTCATATAATTAGCTTTAACATAACACAATACTTTAGGTATTAAATAAGGATACACAGGTGGACGCTTAGTCTTAGCGACCCCTATACTGCCTGATAATCATACCTTCCACATATGTCCTTTCTATCGCTCGACCGGCAAAAGCAAAACGCAATTACTGATAACCCCGTAAGGGTTGAGATGCAATTATCAACTACTTACCTGTCTGCAATTTCATGATTTTTACTTAAGTAACATTGTTGGCGGCCTCTGTTTGGGGATTTGCCTGTCGTTGCGGTCCACACGGGGACAGCCACAGTGCGCCTGCGCCTGCGGTTGGACCATGGTTACATGCGCTGCCCCAGCCGCAGTATCACCCACGTACCTCATATCCAGGATAGACCAGAAGGAATAATACCGGGTGGCATGTGGATGAGAGCCAGCTGCATCAACGGAGCCGGCCCACACTCCCTTACCGGCAAACATAAGCACGCTGTATTTAAGTAATTTAGAACCAACCGTTTTATTTCGAACCGTGCAAGACACGCTTATAAAGGCGTGCTCATATCAATACAGAGGGTATAATCAGTAAAAGTCGTGTTACTGCGTAACCGGTACTTACTGGTTAGCTTTTATGTATAAATGTAAGTGCATATGTCAGTTAGCATGTTTACGTAAATGAATAAATAAATACGTTCTTTACGTTATTGCGAGACACCTCATCATTTGCATGCCCATGGTAGTGCAGACAAGCGTGATCGGAAATTACGCAGATTATTACATTTTGACCTGAGCCAGAGGAATTTATGTGTGTGTATGTTGGCGTGCAGCATTATGTTTAAGTGTGCAGTTGAAAGTAGTCATGCTGTATGAGTACGTACATGTGACTGCGTTTTGTCCGCTGGTTTCGACATCAAAGGTGGGAATTAAAGGGACGTATCGTATTGAATGACGTTCATGATATGTGAATGCTCCTCCAAAAAAGGGAAGAGGCAGTGGCGCAATTTAGTGGCTGGTCACATTTGCAACGTCACAGTGTTGTTAAACGGATACCACTGGTATTATATTGGGAGAACACTTGCCAGGCGAAAGCACACCACATACTAGAATCCTGCCGCCAAACCATTTGCTGGAACGGGATTAATCCGAACCACCTAGCTGGCACCACGAGGCGGTTGTTCGGCTAGCCAGCGGAATTTTTGGCTGTGTTCCGTGAATTCGCCAACACACCAATGCTAGAGTACGATTTGCTCGCCTACTTTCTGATTACCCAAGGCAAGGCACAAAGTATCGAACGCGGCTTGGGGTATGAAGACCGGTGTGAGAAACTGGGTCTCTATGTCTTGTCCTACTTTCAAATGCAAGACGATCGCATTATGACCTTGTATTCTACACCTCAGTGACTTCCTAAAGACCCATGCCGCATTCAAGAGGGTCATGCAGCACACGCCGACACAGATGTAAACATGTCGTGTAGGATGAGAAGGGAGTTCCCCATCCACTGTGCTTCAAACCTTGAGGGGAAAATACTTGGAATATGCCTGAACATATGATGGAGGCAGCTTCTGTGCAACAGTTCAAAAGGTTTTTATATTTATATTTTAGAACTACTCGATTCAGAGAAAGAGTACACACTTACAATGAACATTTACATTTGCGGATTTTGCAGTAATGTAAGTCAACTATCTTAAAGGCTACATGAGAACAATTCCGATCTGCACGGCTGCCAATGGTCATAACGCTTTTCAAAAGATTTCAAAAGAGGTGTACATAATTTATTTCCACTTGATCTATGCTACAGTATTCACTAAGGCAGGAAAAGGAAAGAATATTCAAGAAGGTCTCCTAATACCTATCGTTGCAACACGCATGGCCAAGTTCTGTCTTTTCGTTCGGCAATACACGGCAGGAGAACCCACCAGTGTTGTCTTTCTGCCAATCCAGGGCAGAGCTCAAACGGCCGATAGGAGTAAAGCGGTGGTCAAAACTAGTGGAGACAGAGGATTTTAAGTTTTGAAGCCCAATAATGTGGCAGCCAGGCTATAACTTATAGCAGGCGTTTGGTTGCGAGCCATTGTGTAATGCGAAAGGGCTAATTGCTGTAAGTGCAAGAAAGGTTTCCGCGGCCAGAGTCTACGCTAACATTAAAGGACGAAGGAAAAGCCGCCTATATTATACTTATAGCAAATTGTATGAGAACAATGATAATAAGTTAATATTATAAATCGGTGGGCTTCAGGGAGACGGTTAAGCTAAATGAAAACGCTGACTACCGGTGGTTGTGAATGTTGCGCTTCATTTGAATGCAGAAAATGTTGGAGTGCGGAATTGTTAATTGTTCTAAGAGTGGGAAGGGATTTGGCGGTCATTGTCTGCGGTAACATCAAAAAACAAGAACTTGTCTGTGCATTTTCTACTTATAGCGGATGGTATGAACAAATGATAATAAGTTATTATTATAAATCGGAGGGCTCTAGGAAGACGGTTATGTTAAATGAAACCGCTGACTACTGGGGGTTTGAAGGTCCTGCCCTAGTTGAATACAGGAAATGATGGAGCACATGTAATGTGTAAAATATCCGTTATAAAGCTAAGGAAGCCCCTACATGGACCGTAGATGGACATCAACTGTGGAGACCAATACCTCAAATACTGAAATAAACTTACATGCTAAACAATGTGTCATAATAAATTCCCTACTGGTTATTGTATGTACTACAGCTCTTGGACGTAAGGATCAACGAAGCATTAGTTATCCGCCAAGGATGGCACACCTTTGACGCTAAAACAGAAGAAAGAAAAATACGGTTATCACGGGCATTTGGATGCTAAGGTGGATGAGTTTTCCAAGGAATGCTGTACTTGCATTAAATATGAATACTGAAGGATATGTGCGATGGTTTCGGTCAAGATGACCATATATGGTCATAAAAATATACACTGAATTAAGTACTTTCTGAAGCTTGGGAAGGCATGTGTCTTTTAACATGTAAGCTTTGCTAAAACCTGGTGTTACTAAGGGGTGCATATATATTACCTAGGAGCATATATATGCTCCTGCTTAATAGCACGTCTTTGCAACTTTTGCATTCATTTATCCGCTAATTATTTACAACCTTCATTATATACTGGTAGGACCACATCTAAATATGTCCAAATAAAATTTTATTCAATTGTTACTATGAAATAACCTACAACTAGTTAATTAGTTAAGCCTAATGATAGATAACCGTAGACGTATAACGACTTTTGGTTGCTCCAGTGGGACACTATAGAGAATAGGTCAGGACAGGACTGGGCCCGGGGATAAAGCAAGCTTCCGCTTAAAGAGCGTCCAGTTGCGTGTGCCAGTAATTGTAAAAGAACCCCCAACACTGCGATGTGATAGAATGTTCTTGGATCTGTAATGGTAAAAAACCGAAGCAAATGCAAGACAAGTGACACACCTTCATGAAGTAATGAGAATGAGGGCAGTCACTGAAGCCCAAGAAACTTTGGGAGAAAGGGCCAGCCAAAGTTTGTCTAGGGTACGTTTACATGCCACCACACTTTCACGTGCTAATATAGTGAAAAGAAGTTTATTCCACACAGGCGCAACCCGATTTACGGAAAACCCGGCACCTGACTCCAACTTAGGCCTTTGCCGCTTAACTTCATGCAATAACCTGGCAAGTTGTCTGATGCAGCTGGTTAATACAGCTTAGTGGGCCTGAGATCGCTGAGACCCATCATGATTTGAATGTCTCTATTAAGTCACCTCTGAATTGGCGCCTTCTCATAGAAAACACTAAATTAAGTACTCGATCCGCATAGATTACGCGCGCTGGCTTTCTGACATTCAAATTGACAGTCTTTGCACATCTTCAATACAAATAATATCCATCTGCATTGAGGATACGTAGGCCTGAACATAGTATTCCTGATGTGGTCTGACCACAGATTTAAACAAGGGGAGGTAAGCCTCTGGTTTGGCACAACTTAGTGCACCTCTGAGGAGAAGTTACATCTATCGCGCTTTATCAGCGGCAAGTCTGCACTGCATCTAGGGCTTAAATTCACTCATTAAGAGGACACCCAGATCACGTGCCCCCGTGACCTGCCGCAAGGTTAGCGGCAAATTAGATGTGTGCATAGTAAACGCTTCTTCACGCTGGGTTAGGAGTTGACATTTGCTGGTAGACAGCAGCGAGTCGCTGTAGGCTCCATACCTCACTGCACATATCCAAAGCTCGCTAGAATACACTCCTTGTCCTCCCAACATATATGCTCTTGGAATGTCTGCGTCACATAACACCGCTGACTTGTTGATGCCTTCTGCGACCCTGTACGCATACACTAGTGATCAAGCGTCTTATTGGAATGGCTACATCTGGACACTAAAAGTCTTTCCTAGCGCAACCATCTGTTGATCGTCTTAAATTCGGCACCTCTGTTTAGAAAAAGCTAGTGGTGGTACGCCCCATGCATATTCGATTATCCAGGGCTTGTTGAGAGCCATTCTTTGAGTTCGCCAACCCTTATTATCTGGGACGGGCTGCGTCACATACCTTTACTGTTTGTTGACTTATTCTGGGACACTGTAAGTATACACTAGCGACTATAAGGCATCATCCATACGCCATTGCTGGGCACCGATGCTCTCTCCCCCAGTTAACAGGTCTTCGTCATACATACGTCACCACTTTTCAGCTGCAGCGACTCAGCGTAGGCAGCATGCATCCGGGAGCATGCTGGGGGCAACTCCTTATCTTTCCGACGGTTATTCTCCTGGATTGCTTGCATCACATACCTTCGCTGGTTTTTTGACTTATGCTGCCACTGTAGGTATCGACTAGTAATTAGAAGACTTAATCCGAAAGCCGTGGCTGACCACCGAGACTATCTCCTAGCGCCATTCTCTACCGTCCGTCTTGTCCTATACATCATTGTTTGCGTCGATTCGTTGTAGGCTCCATACAACTCTGCGCATATCCGGAGCTACTGGGAAACACCCCTTGTCTCTCCATCCTATATTCTTTATGAATGTCTGTATCACTTAACTTCTCTGGCTCGTTGGTGTATTCTGCGACACTGTAGGTATCCAATAGTGACCAAACCTCTTATTGAAATGGTTACACCTGGCCACCGAAAGCCTTTCCTAGCGCCAATATTTTCGATCGTCTTAACCTCGACACCTCTGCTCAGCAGCAACTAGTGGTCGTAAGCATCCTCCACCTCTGCGCATTTCCGGAGCCTGCTACGAGCCGCTATTTTATCTTACCTACCTTCATTCACTAGGACTGTATATGTCATATAAATTTGCTGCTTGTTGACTTATTTTGGGACACTGTGGGTATCCACTAGTAACTAACTAGAAGCCTTCATCTAAATGTCATTGTTGGCCACTGATACTCTAGCTCGTAGCGCCATTATCTGCGGCTTACCTTTGGAATCCTTGGTTGGCAACAGCTGTTCGTCGCGGGCCTCATGCGTCTCTGCATATATTCGGAGTTTGCAGGCAGCCACGCATTTATCACTCCAACTGTTATTCTCTTGGAGCGTCTGTGTCATATACATATGCTGACTAAATCTGGGACACCGTAGGGATCGACTAGTAACTAGAAGGCTTTATCCAAACGCCTTTGATAGTCACCGATTCTATTCTCTTGTGCCATTATCAGTTCTTCGTCTTACCTCTTTGCCTCTTTTTGGCCGCAAAGCGTTATTGTGCGTGACATGCAGTGTTGCTCTAGGAGCCACTCCTTAGCTCTCCAAAGTTTATTAGCTTGGATTGTTTGCCTCAAATACCTTTGCTGGTTTATTGACTTATTCTGTGACACTGTAGGTATCCAGTAGTACCAAGCTTGCTTAATCCGAAAGCCGTTACGGCCTACCTATACTATATATCAGCGCCACTTTCTGTCACCCTTCTTATCTTCTTCACTACTTTGCAGCGATTAGTCGTAGGCACCATTCCTCTCTGCGCATATCTGGAGCTCGCTGCGAAACACTCATGGTCTCTCCATCATATATTTGCTTGGAATGTCTGTATCACTTACCTTCGTTAGCTTGCTTATGTCTTCTGCCACTGTAGGTGTAAACTAGTGACCAAACGTCTTAACGGAATGGCTACATCTGGTCACTGATAGTCGCTTCTAGTGCCATTATCGGTCGATCGGCTTAACTTCGGAACTTCTGTTTAGCAGCAACTAGTGGTCGTAGGCTCCATACATCTCTGCGCATATACGGAGCTTGTTAGGAGCCACTCCTTATCTCTGTAAACTTTATTCACTTAGAATGTTTGCATCCAATCTTTCCGCTGCCTTACCACCAATTGACCTTTAAACCTCCCTCCTGGAGAAATACTTATTATTTTAGTTACTTATTCTTGGTTCCTTATGGTAGTAGGCTGGCTACGTGTTGTTCATTCACCATTTAATCACCAACAATATTCTAACTTTCCTTCCCCTCTTCCCACACAAGCGTTGTCGCATACTTTACTGAAACTTCGTGGGTTACTTAGTAGTACAATGACCTTGTCTCTACGTAGACGTTAGCAATCTATCCATACAGCTATTGATTCTATAGGACATTCAAAAAGCGCTTTCAGAATAATCATCCTTGCACACTGTACATGATTTTGTCTCAACGCTAAATGTTGTAACATAAGACTTTAACAATGTTGAATTCCACACCTGTTATTGCAATCTTCGCTAGGTTGTCACTCGCTTACCTTTTTCTCCGAGGTCTGGAACTTCTTGGAGATCTGAGATTGAATTGTGGCACAGTTTCGCCCGAGACGGAAGTACTAATTGATGATGACCTACACGCAGCATGGCTGTATACCAATGGGACTCAACCGTAATCACAAACATAACCCGTTGTCCAGTATGGAGAGCTGGACACGTCTTCACACTCCTAAAAATTATACAAACTCTGCAAAATCCAGACACCAGGTACTTTGAAACTTTGCTCACCTGGACACTCAACAAGACAACTATCCGTAATGTTCCCATCCTCAACCGGCCTCAGCACTTATGGTGGCTTTGACAAAGCTATCTGTCCAGCCAACAGAGGAACCTGGAAGCCAGTTAACTGCGAATCAGTCGTCAAGCGGCTTTGCCAGTTATACTTTAGTGTTCAAAGTGCTTTACGGCAGGATTGCAGGGCGTGGTGGGTTTTCGTCTGGCTGGCATACACCCTATAAAAGCCACAGTTGTCTAGTTAACAACCCTGCAACGTGGCGTATGTGACGCGCCACTGGATAAAGTCCCTGCCCACAACTACATACTGGCAAGCCGACTAGAGGGATATCTCAACTTTTCCCGACACATGCAAGAATATGATAATCTCCGTCTACATGTATGCCATTACTGCACTTACAGTGCCTTAACCGCTTACACTACGCACAATCGAAACCAAAGTGTCGTTGTGAAGCACAACTGCCTGTAAACCTTGATCGTGCCTAATTTGGTGTCTATAGATTTGAGAATAAATTATTTATTTATTCATTTTTAAATATGAGCAAGTATGCACAGTAGTAAAATTTTTAACCAACGAAGCCTTGTCCCCCTGCTAAATAACTTCAAGTCGTTAGGAAATATATAGAAGAATTCTGTAACTAGGGTACCAACTCAGTTATTAACATTATAACTAGCAACGGACCGAGTACTGATCCCTGGGGAACTCCACTTTGAGCAGCGCCTGCCGTCGAAATAACATCACCAACGCTGACAAATGTTGATAGCGGGATCCTCTAGCGGTGTATTTGTCCCCGATATATTACGAATCTTAATGAAAATTTTAATTAGCACCTAGAGGGTGGCGGGATAGGGAGGTTAACCATATACCCAACATAAGTGACTACGGGTAATGAAGTTATTGAATTAAGGGATGTAAAACTAAATGGAAAATGGTTTCTCTAGGAGTGAGGTTGCGCAAATTACGCGCAGAATGGTAACCGTGATGAAACGATCCCACTGCTGCCGGTTGGAAAACGGTGTAGGCTTCATAGTAACAGACGTGGCATATGCAGAAAAGAAACAAAATAAATAAATAAATAAATATTACATTCTCGACTATGCGAGGCAAATTATCAGGAAGGTGGATAGAAACGTTTCAGTATACTAATATGGCGTTACCACCTGGTATACTACCTGCCAACGGCCACTATGCAGTAAGCACGGGTGTTGGAATAAGGTGGATGGCATTTGATAGTGGGGTAGTGTTGTCCACGCATAAGGTGCACGCGGAAATGGGATTGCGCTTTGCGCACCTGGGCTAACAGGCCAGCAGGTGTAAACGCTGGACCTGCAAACTGGGTATTGCGTGGCTGGCCATGAAGTTAAATTCTAATGTGACGTATGCTCTTTTGCTTTGTGTCATGCATTTGCAGGCGCTAATCTAGACTTAGGTATCGCAAAGGGGAATAAATGCACGTGTAAATGAACGAAAAGTAATGGCACTGTACTGCAATTGAGGCAACGTCAAGCACATAAGTACGAGGAGCGAAGTCAACAGCATTACCATTGTGAAGGTATCATGCTAAATGGAAGTCAATGGTAGGTACCGCATCGGATGCAAATGGAATGAAGAAGTCTTCGTTAGGAGAACAAGTCAAAATGACTCGTAAATTGTAATGTGCATCATTGCTTAAGCCCAATCAATGTGATCACGCGTGTGTGGCGCACGAATGAATTGGGTCGCGTCAACACAGCGATTCACTGAGTTATGGGGTACAAGTGCATTTATGAGCAACAGGTATTGGTAAACATTGCCACGGACGACAGGTAACTGTTACCTGTGAAATATGTAGGGAGCACGAACGCTTGATACTAGGTTGTGTGTGCGACCTCAAGCTCGTCCTACTCTTAAATGTTAACTTACTTGCGGCGGGCTAATAAAATGGAGGAAGTAGCTATGTGGATTTTTATATCAAAAGATGTGATGACAGAATATCTATGTAATGGGAAAATGGCTAAAATACTGATCGGCGCGTACACCATTTATAATGTCAGCTTTATTGTTGTGCGCGTGTATACATATGCACTTAACCCTCAGTGCGCAACACCAAAAAATGATTTGCCCATAAGAAGCCCTGTTTGCAGTCTGCTAAGTGCTATTGTTGCGTTCATTGGTCTGATGTAATGGAAGCTGATAGAAAAGGTAAGGATTGAGATGGTGGGCTGCTTAAGTGCATGTTCCGATGTAGATGCGTGCACAACTGAAGCAGCTTGCAGGTGCACTCAGGGCGACGCATCGGGAAAGTTGGACTGCAACCACAAAAAGCAAGCTGTCGTCGCTCACAGATACGGTATAGGCATCAAGGCGCGGCGAACAAGTGACACATGCGGCAAACAGAAGGACCGAGGGTACAGACTGTGGAAGCAAAAATAAGACAACAGCGATGCACACTAACATGAAGTAACTGAAGGTTGAAGCGCCAGTCAGGTTTCAAGCTGAGCGAATTTCGCTCACATGTCTCATGGGGACAAGGTGTGGTGTACAGGTGTCAAACGGCTGGTGCAGGCCTTGAAGGAAAATTTAACACCACAGTCATGTACCCTTACCTTAAGTAATTGGCGGTTAAAACGGAACATAAGTTTCGGGCCGGGATAACGTTAACCAGCACGGTAGAGGAATCTGGCGAGGTAGACAAGTGACACATGCGGCAAAATGGTGTGCACGGACGGACTACATAAGAAGCAGTGCTTGACGAACTGGAGCAATTGAAATATAGTGGCAGTGGACAGTAATAGTTATTGACTTTCCAGTCCTTTACAAATATTCCCGACCTAGCGGGGGAGCGTGCAAATCGCTGAGCCCTCACAAAGCCTGAGCACAGCGCAATAGTTGGAGCCCTGTACAATTATGGGTAGCACGTTTTCCGTGACAGTGTGGTCATATGTATAAAGTCACCTGATGTGAAGCTCCGCACTTATCGGCCTGGAATAGACAATACTATCCGAGGCTCTATATTAGTACAAGCCAGTCAGTGGAAAAGCATGGACGAAGCGAGACATCCACGCTGGCTGACTATAAGCTGCATCACTGGAGGCTATTTGTTTACCGGACGTGTATAGGACGATATTCGCGATGTGTAAAGTAAGTGGATATGATGTGGTAATGAGAAGCCAATGATTAGGGAGAGCATGTGTACCGGCAGATGTCTACCGAGGGCTTAAAAGCCACCTGAACGCATACTGTGCACAGACCAGGGTTGCTGCGGACGGGATGCTTGATGGATCATTGTAGATGGGGACCACTTGTTCTTGAAAGTTCACAGTGCACAACAGCACATGCGCACTGACTATCTGAACATCCCAGTACTGTACTTTATTTACATACCGTAGTTAAATCGAACGACCAAATGTAAGGTAGGTCAACAGCCATCCTGCGCCACTTGCCTAGGCAACATCAGTGAATAGGCGACGGTAAACATTCCAGAGTGCTCGCACTTCCTGTACCAATCACCGGGGTTTCGGTCTCATTTTGGTTCCGTCCAAGCTACTGGCGTACATTCTACTTGGTAGACTACCTCCCATTCGCGCATCTCAGTACCGGCAAGAACAAGCTGACTTCCAACCTGGCCACGGATGTGCGGATCAGATATGCACACTCCGTCAAACCTTGGAACACAGCCACCATTACCATAGGTATACCATCATTGCTTACCAGAATAATCATGCCGCATTTGTTTCAGTTTATCACTCTGAATGCCCTAGTACGCACTGCCTGATAGTTCGCACGCCATAGGTCAAGATGTTGCTCAGCGATGCTCTGGTGAAGTCTGCAAACAGTACAGCCAAAGGATAAGTGCATCTCATTATCGGCACTTAAGGAAGAGCCAGAGGTCATGTTAACCAAGAGTTCTTCCGGCCTGGCAAATACAAGAACCAAAATAGACGGTCGTTTGGCGTCCATGAGCCCATGCAACGATACTTGAGGCGCAGAAGTAAGAGAACCTGCACCAAACACACCTAACACCGAGTTATAAGAAAGGTTTGCCAAAGAAACATCGGGTAGCTTGATTTCACGTAGTATGAAAACACTGTTGGTTTAGGAGCAAATAAGGTAAAAACGTCTTCGGATGCACACCCAGGGCTTCTATACACAAGTGCGACTGGAAATTGAGCTCATAAAGGGCTACTCACTACAGAGAGAGCTTTGACAGTTCTGTCTAGCGAGTGAAACATGTAGGTGCGCAGAAGGTAAAGGTTACAGCTAATCTAACGTGCAAGGCCCCCGCCTTGTCGGCAAACGAAGCGAGCACAGCTAAATAGTGCGCAGCCAGACAGATCTACTCCATCTTCCGTGATGTCCAGAGGCAGCCACGTTTCAGTGCATGCGGGTATATCGGGAGACGCAGCTACAAGCAGACCTACCTCGTAGTATTATTTCTAACGCTGCGCACTTGGCTGAGCATCGGGATGTAATGAAATGTAGCCCTAGACTACCGCACCGGAAGGAAGGAAACAAAGTCACATGAAAGGTAGGAATAAGCTGAACTTCAGGCTTGACCGGATGAAGTAACCACCAGTTACACTCCCTGACAAAATAGAGGCTATCAATGCGTCAGCAAGCACCGTCGATGTTATGGTGGACAACGCCAGTTGACCAACAACGTTCATCTGCCCGCTCGGCTACATCGAAAGAACATTGCTAAAAGCTTTGTGCCTCTATCAACCAATTTAGCTGATGTGCGAGAGGGGCTAACACAGTGGTGACCGCCGTGGTTGAATTAACCAACCTTTGCAGTTTCAACCAAGGGAAGCGGCGACCCTATACGTGTCACCAAAAAGGATGCAGAGGTAAAGCAGTGTCGCTGGTAAATAGTTTAACGTACGATTTATCATTCAGATCAGTGCACTAGTATTCATAGCTCCGACTGCAGTCGTCCCACTGCACGTCGCCAGAATCGTCAGTCACCAGCAAAGCAAAACATGCGCACCCACAATCGGCATAAGCATCTACACGCGCATGGCTGCATAACGAAACAAACATTACACTGAAAAGCAGCAGCATTATAACACCTATACGCAGTAAACCGACAAGCGGATAAAAGGTAAAAACTGGAAAAGGTTTAATCGATAGAAAAACCGATCTTCACTGGCGAGCCTAACATAAAAGCTCGGTGCAACATCAAAATCATCGGCCAAATTTGTCTTGGACTACGAAGAAGTGGATACTAGTTAAAATTCGTTTCGTGTTTAATCACGCATGGTTTTCTAAAATATTCGCTAAAAATCCGTTAGTATGGCATGCCCGAAGTTATATTTGCGCGTCGATGCCAGTACAGAAGCAAAGTGTCATGGATTCTATTAAGGAAAATCACACTGCATGTAATATCACTTACCGCTTCTTACGGGCGATATCACGCTTGGTATGTACGTGCCGGAAATGCATGTACTGGTACGGGATAGGCTCCGGCTGCGGTGGCACCAAGTCTATGTTCCAATGGGACTGACATAATAGGATAAATTCCCGTGAATGTTCCTTCCATGGCGCCTAGTTGCTCCAAGGTATTATTTGTCCGCGACAACTGGAACCTAGCTAAGGCAGATCAGCATGCGCGAAGCTCGCCATATTCATCCAATATAGTACCGACGCGACCTACATTGACAATCCCCGCCGTAACGGTCACAGGAAAAAAGAAACAGAAGTACAAACGCAACGCAACAAAAAGTATTATCTTTAATAATTATGTAAGGCAAATAAGCTTAGACGAACACTTGCCAGGCGGAAGCCCACCACATCTTGGAACACTGTCGTCGAACGATCGGCTGGCACGGAATTAACCCAAACCACCCAGCTGGCATCACGTGGAGGTTGTTCGGCTAGTCAGCCGAAGATGTCCGTAGTCCTTGAAGCATTTCGGCTTCAACTCTCAACACAGTCCCCACTGATATCCTGTCCCTAGCTAAGCGAGGTAGACAAGCCTGGATGCGGTATGCCAAGAGTGGTCTGACAAAGACTCAGAATAACCTAACGCACATAGCGCCCTGGTGGTCCCAAATGCCCTGCGGAGCATCCACAACGGGTTGAAACATTTGTACGTAGCTTTCTTTTAATTCTCACTGGATTTAAGTTAAGAAGCCAAAGTGACCTCTAGGTCTGCCAGTTGAGGAACATGGCGTGGCTTATTCCCACCAATCAGATAACGCATTTCGGGGTCGTTTGGTCCTAATCGTAAGATAGAACACTTTTCATACTTTATAAGCAAATGCCGCAGAGCATCCGTCACAACGCTTATCAAGGGCCCGTTGCAACATCTGGGTTCCATCGAGGTCGGACACTGTGCGCCAAAACGTTAGGTCCTCTACAAACATGACAGATGGTACCCCAGCAGTTCGAGAAGCTCATTGAGATAAAGAAAAAATAACCATGGACTAAGCACCCAACCCTTAGTGACGGCACTGAAGACTGAATGATGGAAAGAAGAACACCTCTCTCCCTCCAGAAACGTTGTGATCTATTGTAGGGCACGCACTGATGTTCCATAGTACTGAAACTTCGAGGAGAGTGATAACGTGATACAGTGCAGAGAGCCTTGGGGAAGTCAAAACACCATACATCGACTGCCTGACCCCGATCCAAAGCAAGTGGTTAATATTCGCCTAAAACCAACAAATTAATCAGGTAAGAGCGCCCCTTGCGAAAGCCGTGGTGAAGCAAACTGAGCGAACTAAACTCTCGCAGATAGTTCTCAAGCACATCCTTGACCAACGTTTCCAATACCTTAACCAGCACGGTAGTCAAACGTATCGGTCTATAATTGATAGGAAGAAGCTTGTCGTCCTTTTTAAAAGTTAGACAGATATCATTCTTCCAGTCCTTGGGAAAGGAGCAGCGGGGAAGCGATATTTGAAACAAAGTGTCATGGGGCCATATGGCTTGTTTGGGAGTTTGAAAAAAAGCTTTGGATGAATACCATCCATCCCGACTGCTTTAGATAGATTTAGACCTGGAGATGCTGGAGAATCTGTGCCTCCGAAATTGAAATTTTCGTTAAACCAGAATCCTGTGTAACTCTCATCGCTAAAGCAATATACGGCAACGGCTGATCCCGAACAAATGTCCTTGCATATCGAGATCTGAGGAAACAAGCTTTTCCGTTGTCAGTGTTGACATTGGCGGCGTAGCTGCCTAATAACACTGCGACAGGTGAGGCAACGTTACCACGCCAGTTGACGTAGGCGAAGCATCGTGAGGGGTTGCGGAGGCTGTGTTAGCCAGATGCATCTCTTGACTAAGTCTAGTAGCCCATAAATGACTCTTGCGAGCATTTCAAACTTCACCGTAATGCGGAAAGTACAGCAGGAGAGCACTGTCTGGTAGATCCGACAGCATTTCACTCGTCTATTTATTCGCTCGTGTGCTACGGAGTTTAAGCATGGTGGCTTTGCTCTGGTAATCATTTTCGCTGAAAAAGGTGTGTGAGGTTGGGATATTTTAAAAGGAAAAGACTTAACCGCGTCCAAAACCGGCTGTATGTCATCATCCGGCAAGGTGATGCATGACTAAGTTACTGCACTGGCTCTAATAGACTGGAAAGCGACGTGCCAGATGTTGGGAATTGAGACACTGCGTGCAACAAGCCTCTAATAAGAGCACAGTTGTCTGACAAGCACACATGAGCACTGGCCCCTAAGTGGGACAATACTCAAGGTCACTTACAAAGTCAACCGACTTCGCAAAAGCTACGTCCAAGGAAAAAGCTGGGTCGATCGACGGAGGTGTGTAAGGGTACTTACAGGTTCAGCACAACAAAAACGGCAGGCAACCCTTTTGTCGCTGCTTCAAATGCTAGGTCAAGACAACTTATTTCAGGGACTTTAAAGTCCTCCCATTAGCAAGCATTTGTTCGCAGAGTGAATGCGGGGGATGTCATTGAAACTCCTAGAATGATCCTTATTAAGCTACGGAAACTAGTTGGCCTCAGCTTCACCTAAGCTAATATTCTTTGCTTGACGGCTTACATCAAGGATAACTGGGATCATCGTTCACCATTACACTAGTTTATCTATGCATCTTTTCAATACCCGTACTTTTTCTTGAACTTTGTGAATACCTTTATTATAAATCAATAAATAAATAAATATTTACTCTCGGCTATGCAAGACATGCTCGCGGGGGCCTGATCAAATAAGTGCAATTATACAGACATGTCACGGTAATTGTAACAGTGACAATCGAAGGTTGTTCATACGTTCCTATTTGAAACTGTACAAATAGGACAGGAATAATAAAGTAGAAAGCCCATTGCCATGAGTTCGGGCACGTTCGTTTGGGTACATTCGTTCTGCCAAAACGGGCAGTAACAATCCAGGCATGAATAGATCAAGAACTAGGACTGATCAATTATAAAAGAGCTGGTGAAGCACACGCTCAATATCGATTACACGATAAGCTGGGTTCATGTGAATGTAGCGTAAAGAACCATGGTGAATGCGCAGAAAAAGGACGTGGCGACGAAATATGCAGATAAGAAAGTGTCGGGGCGTATCAAACATGGTAGTATATAGTTATGGTCAGCTTGTCAGTGTAAGCTAATTGGCAGTGACTTTATTAAGTGTCGAGTCACCACTGCCACGTCGCAGTGTTGTTAAACGGACTTTTGTGGGCTTTTATAGGGAGAACGCTTGCCAGGCGGAAACCCACCACGTCTTTCGATCATGCGCTATACTGAACCAGGTTCATGCGTTGTAGTTGTAGTATGAGCCACACATGGGAAGTGAGGTAAAAAGGCACATACAAAGGATATATACTAAACAAAATTGCAAGATACCAAAAAGATACCATTGCGCGCAAGCACACATTTAATAGGGTTTAGCAATGCATTCTAGTCTGTAGATGTTTGCTTGTCTCTTGTTCGGTGCATGGTTTTCCCGAGATTTACACATATACGGCGGTTGGTACAAGATAGTTCATCAACTGGCACCGGCTGATCCACCCTTGACAGTCAGCTGATTTGAAACAATTGATCTCTTAACAGAGACCAAACAGAACATGATCACCCCGACGGTTCCAAGCAGCTTCCAAATGGACCATCCGTTTTGCAACTTGGAGGGATGCTGCTTGCACGAGGTGGGCGACACCTCAGCGAATGTGCCGCAATAACTAAAAGAGAAAGGGGAATAAAGTGCAAAAGGTGCCAGCCAGCTGAGCTACCGGCAACGGATAGGCATCGTTCCGGTAAGCTACCTGGCGGCTACTATACAGCAGAAAAGTTTACCAGGCGAAATTACAAAATGCTAAATAATGGGAGCGTGCTTGGAGGAGAGGCTAAGAGGGTTGGGGTGGGACAAAGAAGCTCACAGCACGAACGTCATTGAGGTCGGCACTTAGCCGTGACAACAGGTGTATCCAGTTAAACGTCTTCATCGTCTTGCGGACCCCAACCAGGGAACCGGGATGCTCCAACTGAGGTCGGCTTCGAAGTGTGAGCCTTCATTCCTCTGGACCAAGTCATCGCTTGGCCACCCTTCCTCTGCTTACCTCCCCACCACCGGCGCGAACAACGCATCTCGCGGGAGTCAGCAGGCTGGCATTCCTAATACTTGCCCGAGCCAGCGGAGCCTGGTGCGTGAAATAACGGTGCTGAGCGGTGCATTTCCTTGCCCCGTGCAATAAACAAGGCGCCGAGGACGTTCGTTGCTCACGCGGTGTTCCCACCAGCTGTGAGCTAACTTGCGAAGGCACCGGTTGTCGAAGGTAACTAGCTTCTTTACTTCCGCTGATCTAATGGTCCAGGTTTCACAACTGCACAGTAGGTTTCAAACGTACCGCTGCATTGTACACTCTACCCTTCAGGTCGAGAGTGAGGTCGCGCAGGCGCCATAAGTGGCGAGGATTAGCAAAATTGCTCAAGCTTTTGCTATACGGCTCGTGATCTCATTTTCAATTCTACGGGCGCCGCTACAACTTCCCAGGTAGTTGCTTTTGGTACGACTTCTAGCTGATCCCCACCAAGGGTTAGCGCAGGATGCGGTCCAGGCCAATCTTGGAGGAAAGCTTTGTACCTAATTGGTGCAAAGCAACGCTCGAAGCGGCTGAAAGCCAATGCTAATCTGTCCAGTGCCGTTTGGCACGTCTGGGAGCTGTCACATATTAGGGCAATATGGTCTGCATACTCTAAATCAAGGATTCGTTCTCCTGGGAACAGATCCACACCTTCAAAGTCGTGTCCTGTAAACGCGATTTCAATGTCTTCGCCAATAGCTTAGTTGAAGAGGAAAGGTGACAGCGGGCAGCTTTGTCTCACACCACTGGAGATATCGTACGGCGACGACACCTAGCCGTAAGCCATAATTCGGCCCAAGCTACGCGCATATAATGATCGCATAATATTCACATATTTCCCAGGTACACCTTTCCTGAGTAGACAAATCTATCCACCGAATCGAATGCACATTTGATATCGAGGAACACGATAACGTTATGCGGCCAATATATGTGACAGTACTCCAACAACTGACGCAAGGTGAACATGTGATCAATGTAGCCATAACCTCTACAAAATCCGGTTTGCTCTTCACGAATCTGGCTTTCACGAGTGCCAGTCAGTCTGCGAGGGATGACACAGGCAAGCAAGTTGGTGGAGATGGAAATCACACGGATTCCTCTATGGCTTCCCCGTTTCCACCGTCAGCCTCCCTTGAAACTTGGGAGTATGACAAGACGACTACAGTCGGTCGGGACAGCTTCCTGCCCACACAGTTTAAGTTGTAACTCGTGTAAACCATCCACAAGCGCAGGTCCTCCAAATTTGAAGGGAGCTGGAGGAAGATCATCTGGTTCCGCGGCATTATTTAACTTCAACAGTCCGAGCTCACATTCGCCTTCTGAGTGAGAGGGTGGATCCAAGCGGACAGCCCACGGAGCGGGGCGTTCAGTGGCCGGTAAAAAATCTAAAAATTCTAACCGATTAAACTGCCTTTCAAAGTGCTTAGCTCAACTCTACAAGCGTTTTGATAAGTAGTGGATAGGCTGTTCGCTCTCGTCACTTATAGTTGTACTAACACCAGAACTCCTGCTGCCCGATTCCCGTATCAGCCGGAATAACTTACAATGGTTACAATGAGCAGCGGCCATTTCCACCTCTGATGCAAGATTTGATCACCAGAATTGGCGGTCTCTCTTCAGGCTAACACGGTGTGTTTCCCTCGAGCCCTGTGCGTGTTTCATTGTGTTCGCTTCCAGGCGGGACATGCCAGTGAGCATCGATAAGTTCCAGAGACTGTGAAGAGACGCAATGTCCATGTTGGTGATTACACATAACACATGAGGATTTCGCAGCCGCTATTAAGGGCTGTTAAACATGAGACCAGTGCGCTTCAACAACATCCAGTGAGCGCTCCCACAACTAACATGACAGCCTGCTTTGATAAGCATTCACTACAGCTGGCTTCGCCAGTTTGCTGGTGTCAATTCGGTCACAACGTCGTCGTGGGCGTTCGCCAAAGCGCATCCGCAGGTCAGCATATACGAGAGCATGGTCGGTCTACACATGTTCGCCAAATCGAGCGACAGTTCTGGACGCAACCTCTCCATCAGTAACTTATCGTATTGCGATCGATTTGCGTCCATGGCTGGTTCGTGGCTGGTGGGCACCAAGATATTCTCAGGCCGGCGTGGTGTCGGAAATTAATGTCCGCAAGAAATAAGCGAGCCTCTTGACTTAAATGGAGTAACCGCTCACCTTTATCAGTTCGGGAGCCTACACCTTGTTGGCCGCCAAGATGCAGTTCAGCAGTAGATAATTTTCCAACCTGAGCGTTCAGATCCCCGCCAGCACAACAGTTTCCGAGCTTCTTCTGTGGCTAAGGAGCTCGTTGAATCGGCTATAGAAGTCGTCTATTACCGAGTCGTCGCTAGAGTTTGTGGGTGCATAGTCAGCGTTGGCGAATAGACACCTGTTAGTCCCGCGCGACTTCGAAGCTTTAAACAAGCCAACCAATCGGACCGCACACAACCGGCTACTGATTAGAATCCAGTCAACCAGACTAGCTTCAGCCCGGGTACTCAGGGCAATACCAACACCGGCTTGGCCGGTGCTCGAACCTGCGTCGTCACCGGATAGGCGCAATAAGAAAGTGCTGCTAGTGTCATCCGAAGGAGATCGCAAATTGGGCACAGAGCTCGAGTCATATAGGAGGGACTCCGATAATCAGCAGCTATCGATCGAGGGGTCTCTAATGTTCGGGCAAGTGCTGCTGATTGACCAATTTGCAACAGCGTGTGTACAATGGGGCATGCCGCGCTGAAGGATGATCGAGGGCTCCAAATGGATGCCGGTGAATGGACCACTTGCTTGGACATAGGCCTTTCGACAGAACAGTAATGACACTCCGCGTTCCCGCGTGTTGAAACCACAAGGTAAAAGCCCAACAAAGCAAGGTGGGAGAAGACTAAGGATTGGGGCAGAAAAGTGGGGATAAAAGTGAAGCTGAAACGGGACTGTAAGAGTGAAATAGCGTGAGCGGGTGCATAATAAAATGGGAAGGCTGGAGCAGTAGCATCCAAACTCCTATCCACCCTGCTCGATGCAGCAGATAGGGCACCGTTGATTATACTCTGCGGTTGCCAGAGCATCAAGAAACTGTCTGAAGAGAAATTCGTTGTATTGTTTTGAGCTCGCCTCACAATCACAGCGCCACAACTTACTCAAAGAAAATTTGTCTACCATGTTCCCTTGTTTCACTATAGATGGCAGGTTCATCTTTCACAATTTCTTTAGCATGTGCAACCTTGTTGTCGCCCACTGGCGTTTGAATCAGTACGTTTGGTGTCTTGCATTGCTGCAAGGATATGTTGAGAATTTCCTTAGCTGGAGCTTTTTGATGGTATATCATGGAGCCACTACTAGACATTAAGACTATTTTGCTTGGCAACAGTAGACCTGTGGAGGAAGGCTGTTCCTTTTCTGTGGACAATCTGTGGTTTTACGTTCATGTACTCAAGGGTACGATCCTAGTACGTCTACAGTTCTACTCATGAGCTGAAAAGAAGTATTGAGCACTTCTGTGGATCCCGCATTTGAATGAAGAATTGCAAGTACGCCTGAGCTGGGATGAATTTATTCACAAGGATCAAATGCACGCACCACCTGACACGTCCAGTGTAAATACCTGAACACTAAGGCTTCACACCAGGACCAGTATACCACAAAATTGCCAACGTCCATTAATTCGAAATACTTACGCGCCTACACAATCCTACATCGGAATTTCTGGACATTTCATTTCTTAACCGCTTCAGTGGCTAATGGCGGACCGGGGTTAAGCCATTCGGTTAGCTAAGGTAGAGAGTTGAAGCTAAAATGACTGCGAATGGCCGAAGGTGTCTTCAGTTTGTAAGATGCATTGCCATTTAGACATTATCCTGCAAACGAATTAATGTCAGCAGTCCAGGACGTGGTAGTTTGTTGCATAGCAGGCACTTTCCCTATAAAAAGAACCACAAATGTCGTTTATCAACACTGCGATGTGGCGGATGTGACTCACCACTGAATAAAGCCGCAGTCAACAAATTCATACTGGCGAGATAACCAGGGCGACATTTCATGTCAGTTCAATATATTTGGATACGTTCGCTAAAAAGACACTTTCTTGACTTTACCTTCACCCTCCACACTACTTGTTTTTCTTTTACACATTTATAATCCAAACTTTCGTCACCTCATTTAATATTCCGTTCCTGGCCCGCGCATCTGCCATTTCGGTAACTTTGATATATTGTGCTGACAGCACATTTCAGGCAAACCAACATGCCTGTTGCGAAAACATCGCTTGTAAATTCTTGATCATGCCAGCTTTGATGCACCACGAAGTATTCGAGAATAAATTACTTTTTCTTTTATTTCTTTATTTATAGAAGCGCTATCAGTGCTCCTATACAGCTGCACAATTTTAAATTGCGTTACTGCAGTATGGACTTCAAATACAAGAGCTTCAACGGTTCTATTAGCTAAAATAATGTTTTTGTTAGACTTACTTTACGTCTGATGTACACGTCGACCGCACCCCTGCGGCGATCAGATGTGCAGCCAGATCACCGTATTGCCTAGCCCGGGACAGATAATTCACTGTCCAAGACATCAGAAACTAACCATGCTTTAGTGAACGCGAGTATAGCAAGATGGGTTGTCTATTAGGGCCCCATCTTTACAGCTTTGTTTCGCAGACTACGCACCTTGCTGATAACTATATGAAAACCTTCCGGTATGGTGCGCTCTGGGTTGTGTTCTGACAGAATGGGCTCTGGTAGGGTGGAGGTGGAGCGTCGGCACACCTTCTGAAAACCCACCAAACCTAAACCTTATTCGTCAGCTTCTCGACGCGCTTTAAGTTGTTGCTGGCATCCTTAAACGTCATCCTGTGTGCTGAAGGTGGATCCGGCTGTATACTCACTTAGGAAGACGTTAGTTTGAATACGAAGAGTATATAGGCTTGGTGCTCCTCCCTTGCAGCCAGGAGCCCACGCAATAGACAGGGCCTGATTTTAGTGCTGTCCTCTGATTTGTTTTGAAGCCTAGTAAGTTTTCTAATCGGAACCCCAGGAAACCCGAGCGGAACTAGTTAAGAAACCCTAAGTTCGAACCAGTGAAAGTCGTCAATCATACGAGGTTTCGAAGGAGCCGCAGTAGGCTCCGCCATACTCCTGATGATAACGCTTCTGTCCGATATATCTCTACGAATGGTGGTGTTTACCTCATGCGTCACCGTAGCAGTTGCTAGCGCAGCGCCCGTGTTTAGGTCCTCCTTTTTAGGAACAAGAAGTGCACAAGATAAGGAATCCGGAAAATAGGCGGAAGGGTTTTTTGTAACAGTTACCGGGAACGGAGTATCGACAGAGCCCACCGCTACCTCCTTCAGCTAGTGTTTGGTTGTATTGACCAAATTCTGTATCTTGCGCTGCCTTACCTTCGCAGATGTACTATTCGGTAAAAGTTCCTCAATTACAACTGAGTTCATTATACCGTAAGGATGTTCACCATCCTCAGGCGCCGCCTCAAGGTTGGGTGGAACTTTCGAAGCCGTGCTAGTTTTGTATTTGTCTGAACGAGCGCTTATTCTGAGAACTCCTGCACGTTCAAGGCTTGTGAGGCTTTGATCAACCGTCCCCTCTAATAACTAAACAAAGATAGGCGATTACCTGCTCTATTCACCAGTGGTTCAAAATCACCATTTGGGGCTAGGCAATACTCGTTGGGCTTAACAATCTTAGGACAAGTATAAGAAAAGATCCTCACTGTTTCGTAGCAGGATATACTGCTGTCCATCCAACACAATTCAAGCTTCATGGAACCCACGACTGCAGAGGTCACGTTGCATGCAACCCGAAAAACCAGTAACTGGTTCTGAGCAACTCGCTTTAATATAAACAGCTGCCGAATCACTTAATCGGTCCGAGGGCAACTTGGAACCCGATATTATCATAACGAAAAAGGAAAGGTTTTAGTATACAATAGGAGCGGGAACCAGGGTACGGAAGGCTAATATATGCAAAAAGTTGCATAACGTCGCGAACTCATTATTATGCACAGCAGCTTTTGCTACCTCAGTTCTTTGGTGGCGACCACAAATCATAGAACAAACAAAAGCAGCGCCATCCAGCGTGGCGCATGTTAACGAAATAAACCTCGTCACTTTATCATCATAGCAAGAACTGCGTGCGTAAGATGGGTGAAATGCATGCATATGGCATTTGACTGCAATTGATTCCCGTTGGTGTCGGCATTCTAAATCAGTGCATTTGCTCCTAGTGTGCGCAGTGACCAACATTTTGGCTGGCATAAGCAAAAGCAAGGCTTCCAGGCGGCTACTTTTCCCTACAACAATTAACCACTCCGTGCACCAGAACAACTGGCAGCAAGTGGAAAATGGCGGGAAGTAGGATATAATTATTAGGGTTGAAACAACAAAAACTAAAATGCATATATGGCTAAAATAGTACGACGCCGTAATTTTTGTAACAAAACCGCTTATCTTAAGCATGGTAGCATGTCCGCGGAAACTCCAAAGAGAGTAGCGAAGCATAATGATTTGGCGGCGTCCGTATCCGGATTTGCCTGTCATTGTGACCGCCGTAGGGACAGTCACAAGACGCCTGCGCCTACAGAAGAGCATGAGCGACTTGCGTGCATCACCCACAGTTCGCCCCACAGGCCCCTATCCGGAGTACACCTAAAGGAATAAGACCGGGAGACGTGTGCATGGGATCTACGTTTCATCAACGGAGTTGGACCACATTCCTTCAACAAGCAAAGCAGAAGCCTTCCGGCTTAAGTAGGAAACCGTGCAAACCAGACGTAAATATGCTGGTTGCTGGACCGTAGCCAGTTCCACACAAAATGGAACCACTGTTTGAGCTATGACCGTCAGGAGGACGGTGCATCCCATACCCACCAGCAACGACCAACTGTCTCTTGGAGCCATTATGGACGTGGTAGTAGTGAAGAGAGAGGCAACATCTGGTTAACATTCAAGTCAGGCGCAGCCACACCGGGGGCTCAAGCAAGCTATACTTCTGAAGCGCAAGGTTACCCATCACGCAGGCAAACGTACTACTACGCCACCTTATTGGTCCGGATAAGTAAGTCGAAGGGGAGCGTACTCCTTGTACTTCTATTCCGTGTGCAATAGTGCCATCTGCACAGGAGCCACCGCCCAGTTTAGTACTCCACGGCATTCACGTCAATTAAAACGTGCCTTGGATTTGCGACGGCTTTAATTGACATGAGTTTGCCATAAACTCCTTAGCTTCAGGTTTTGGTAATGTTAGTTTCGGTTTGCCCGAATGCCGTTTCTTTGCACTAATTTGGCCATACCAAAGCGGTGTGGGTATCCTCCTTGAAGTCATTCGGTATGCATATATACATGGATTGGGGTCATCCCTGTCCAAGGGCAGTTCCCATTCAACAAGTGCACATGCTTTTATCCAAACTTACGTGTAAGCTGTAGCAAACCGGGTGGAGACATAGTAAACATTATGCTCCACGGACTCCTACGGAGGGCTTTCGGCAATTTTGAGCCAACATTCTTTTAAAAAATGCTGAACACCTACGCGGAGTCACGTGGAATATACGATCCAGTCTTGGCGTCCCTGGCGCAGGCGCAATATTGATGCACTTGTAGCTCCGCAATGTAGAGGGACCTAATAAGTTACAGGATTCTTTCATCACTCCTAGCAACACAGACTGCAGTTCCTGAAATTGTACAGTGGGGAATACCAACGTCAGCGAGGAGACCTAAGCTTTATTTACTTAATATTGACGAACATAACTCTCCCTGTTGCAAAATGTTGCAACTGAGGCGAACTACCAATCTGAGAGTTCAGCAGCTTTAACTGGCTACGCACTACAGTTGACTTGCTTGTCGAAGAAACGTTTATTCACTCTGTGTGCCTTGTGCCTAGCATGCCCTTCCGGCTCACGTTATCATTGCCGCTACATTAACGCTCTTCAGAAAAGACCATGCTGAAACGCTCTCAAACTTGCATTAGTTAATATAGCCTGTTCCACTTGGAGGACAAAACAACGCAAACAAAACTAGGTGCTTAACGGCCATCTCCGCAACGTGGCGGCGAGGATAAATGTAGTAGTGTCCAGTTG
Source organism: Dicrocoelium dendriticum (assembly GCA_944474145.2). Classification (NCBI taxonomy): domain Eukaryota; kingdom Metazoa; phylum Platyhelminthes; class Trematoda; order Plagiorchiida; family Dicrocoeliidae; genus Dicrocoelium; species Dicrocoelium dendriticum. Next base: position 50,817,064 of record OX104060.1, read on the forward strand.
GTTAGTCTGGATGTAGCTAAACTGTGCTAACCTATCACGTCTGTCAAATGAGGAAACAAACGAGTGCGCGTTTTCGTTTCCATTTTTATTTCTCACGCACTTACTGAACTTTAACCTCCCTTAATAATATTTTGCGTGTGTACATCCCATTCGCACTTAAAACTATCGTTATTCAGTAGTGCATTTACCTTGATGAACGCTTGACACAACCACTTACTTATTCGAAAAGCCTTCAAATTTAAATTTTTCCTCCATCCATCCTACCGGACTTGTTGAGCAAATGCTTTTTTACCTGTGATAAATCATGGTTCATTGTTGTACGACAAGCGTGTACGGGTTTTGCTTGGAGGTCAGGATAACAAACACTAGCAGGCATTAGAATAATTACTCATTACGAACCGTTGATGTTTTCTTCAACACTTAGACGTGACAGCCTTAAAACTTGAACATCCATATTTGAAGAAACCAGATATAGAAATAGTGAAGCAACTGCTAAATAGTATGATAACTAAACTAAGAGTAAAGTAAAATACTGTGCACAGACCTTGCCGTCTACATGTACAGCCTGTTTTGCTTAGCTGCTTGGTGAGAACGCACGGCAGGCAAATGCGATGGAGTGTTCACTTCTGGCTTTCCGGGTCGTCCATCGGTCTGGTCACCTGCCGCCCGAGGAACGTGCACCTCCTCGAAGAACGATTAATGCGCAATCTTTGTTTTTGAAAGGTGACATCAACTAAGCCCAGCTGCCTACTGTCAAACATGCGACTTCCCAAACAGTGGTCGCATTGTTTTGCAAATGTCAAAATATTCGGCCGTTTATACATATCTATGTGCATTCTGCTGTGACCATAAGTTACTTGATAAACAGTTGCATGGTAGTCTCCGGGTGCAGCTATTTAGTGCTCATAAAACGATTGTTGATATATGCCGAGGCCTTTCCGATGTAGTATAAGCGTACATACGTCTATCATTCCCGTTGGGTTTAACATTTCACTTCGCCTATCCAACAGATTGGCAATGTGCCATGCAACCTCCGGTAGGCGTCTCTGCGTTTCCGCATTCCATTCGCTTAGTACGTTCGTTTTTATAAGCCACGGTAAATTCCATGTGGCTGAAGCACAACTGAAAATATAACTATACTCACTTTCACCACTAACATGCGGAGCGAAACATGAACTGTCCAGTTACGTTTCGTGATTGTTCACGCCACAGAATTTCCAGGAAAATTTCTCTTCCAACGCATAATCTAACTTGGTCACACGAAGGACAACCGTTGAGCATTGGGTTCAAAATATCAAAGGCTACACTATATGTTTACGTATGTGGCCAAATGCAGGTAACCTTTTGATTCAAGCGTATCCATCGAAGGGAAGACATTCACAATAATTTGCACCCAAGCACTGATCAGTATCAAGCAACAATTTACTTTGAAACACCGCGCGTATGTCAAATACGAATGAGCTCATAGATGGACTAATCCATTATTCTGCGATGCACCGACTCTCTAAGAGTCGTGCTAGTGAGCATTAGGCAGCTGGTTATGCTAGGTTCATGTAAACTACAAATCGATTTCAAGGAGCAGAATGTAGCTAGAATAGTCTGGTGAGTAATAATACGGCGCCTACATAGTGATGTGAATCGGGGTCGAATAATATTACGAAGGGGTAGATGCCATAGTTCCCGGTCTCAGCATGTCACGATACTAGACTCCACTTGAGAAGGTAGCAGGAATGGCATAGATCATAGTGATTTTAACCTTGTAAAAGGAAACACCAGAAGTCATCATGATATACCACTGAGTTAAGTAATCCCAATGAAGGTAAGTTAGATGTGGCTGATTCGTTCTAGGCAGGTGCAATAGCGACAGTAGTTACTCATGCTAGAATGAAACTGCACCCAAGCGCGACTTACATGCGGGATGTAGAATAAGGAAAAACAAAAACAGCATGACGGTTCTGGAAAAATCAACATTTCTATTTGGCAGGGAAATGTTGCGATTAGGTTTATTGCTATTCATGAGCTCAGCTGTTAAAGTCTGCGGTGAAAGAACGACTGGGATTTAGAGCCATGCTCCCTTTAACAAAGAAGTAGAAGCACAATGGAACAGTGCTGACTAATCTATATTGTGTGCTGTGAATGCCATCTCCTAGATTACTAACTGCAAGCTATTTGTATCGGAAGATAAACCAGAGCCATCCCGGTAGTCTCATGTCCGAGGTGAGCGTGAGTCAACCGGGACATAGCAAAAAACCAGGTAGTCCATCGTTTGTTAATATTTATTTCAACTGGTCATTCGTTCTGACCACAGTGCCCAGCATGTTCTCTGCGCCCAAGCATTTTGATTTGGCTGTCACATCGTGTTGCCGCTGTTTTGGGAATCAACCTTGCTGACTTGTTCGAAGCTTACTGCATTTACCTGAAGGCGGCAGCAGTACTATGGGGTGCATAGAGGCACCTGAGGTGGGATATCTTAACCCCATATTGCAACCGCAATAAGGCACGGTGTCACACGAGAAGCAGTGTACTAATGCCCCTCTGTCAAGTGGGAACGTAACGAGGCACAAACAGTCGTTAGCTGGACTTGTAATTTGAGTGAGCCCAAGTTGGACATAAGTCTGCCAGGCTGAAGTGTGGCGCTTACATGTGTTTCTAAGTGGCTCCATTGTAGGCATTCAACATGAGATATCAGTTGTCATACTAATGGTCCCTGGTTCGAGTTGCATTACTGTGGTGTGTTGGACAGGCGTTTCTTCCCACTTGTGCATGGACTACCGCAAACTGGATGGAGAAATAATAACCCTCATGAGCAATAACACTAAGGAAGTGCGCGAGTATGGATTGAAGGTAAGCATAACTGCCATGTTCCACTAGTGATTGAAGGTCTGACGTACGATTATAAGCAACTAATAGAACTGTCGATGGTAAGTTAACATGTAAACATCAACCTAAATGGCAGCCATAAATTTAGTCGGAAGTGCGGATATCAACAATAAATAAATAACTAGTTTATTCTCAAAGTTATCGAGGCACAACAAACCAGGCATGATCAACATTTACATGCACTTATGTTTCGTAACTAACCCGTTGCTATGTATGTACTCGGCAGCAAGTCGAAAGTCGTACAGGCTACGGAAATTGTAAAAGTATTCATGAGGAATTAAGTCGTCAATGCAGGACGGTACTTTGGGTTCAAGCATGCATAGTACAAACAGTCAGGGAACTATATGTGTCGTGAAAACGATACACGTAGGGAAGGAGTAGCTTATTCTTGGACGCGTCAAGAAAATGTTGAATTATGATTCCAGTCGACTCGCCAGTAGGTAGTTGTGTGCAGTGACTTTATTCAGCGGGGAGTCACCTTCGCCATGTCGCACTGTTGTAAAACGGACAGTTGTGGCTTGTTATAGGGATAACGCTTGCCGGACGAAAACCCACCACGTCTTAGAGCACTATCATAAATCCTGTTGTAAACTTATGTACAACTGCCAGGGCAGGTTGCCGACTGATTTCACGCTTGATTATCTGCAGTCAAATGAGATTAAATTTCATCTGTTAGTTGACTAGATAACGTGGTCAGGGCCGCCAGAATAAATACGTGAACAAATATTTTATTCTCGACAAAGTGAGGCGCGCCTTTTTGGCATGATCAGCTTATTGCAATGTAGTACATGATAGGATGATTAGCAACACCATGCGCGGGAGTAGTAGAGATAATTCAGGCGCGTGTGTCAATATAGGCCAAAGGTTGTACGAAGCCTTTGTCCACAGAATGCGCAATGTAGAGAAGAATCGGATCAAAAATGGAGAGTACGTGGATGAAGAACTGGTCCGATGAGATTGTTCACACAGTGCGGGTCAGGTGAGTGAAGCAGGAGGAAAAAGCTGCAAAAATATTTAAGAATAGTGGCACGTAACTGCTCATATATGGAGGCGTGTACGTAAGAGAGCAGATATATGCATAGAATTTGTAATTGTTGTATCGCTCAACTTGCCAACGTGTGAATAGGGCGGTGAACTTATTGTGTGGCAAGTCACATCGCTGAGGCCATTACAGGATGGGAGATTCACGAAGGGTCGAAGAGTATGCAGGCGAGCAAATCGTCAGTTTCTTGTGTCCGGATTTTTCAGGTTATGTATAATCTTCAGGTGTATGAAGGCATCTTGTCTAGCTAGCATTACTGGACAACGGTCGTGCCAGCGAATGCAGTTTCATACCGTTGGTGTGCATCCATGTTCTTTGTAGATCATCGCGGGTTAGTATGTCCTGTCCCGGGCAAAAACTCTGTTTCTCAGTCCAACCACAGTTCCCCCAGAAGTTCTGGACCTCGGAGAAAAGGGAAGTGAGTACCAACCAAGACCGCAAAGAACAAGCATGGAAATATGGTCAAAGTGCTGTTATAACCTTTAGGTTGGAGATAAAATGATGTGCAATATGCAACAATGCTGGTACTGAAATTGTCCTCTTAATGTTCTACAAAAACAGATGACCGTATAGGTGGCTCACTACTGGCTACATGGAATACAGAGCTTTGCGCCATTATTTAAACCACGCAGTATCGGTTTACGATGATTCAACTATGACGTGGGAAGGGAGAAGGCAGAGTTCAACGACAGGCGGCGATTAAATGGTGGATGAACAGCTGGTAGCAAGCCTACTTTGATAGGGAACGCGGAATAAGTAAGTAGAGATATAAATTGCTTGCGACGAGCGAGATTCAACGGTCAGTTTGTTGTAAAGCAGCGGAAATATTGGACTCAAGCGCGGAGTAAAAAGATTTCGGGATCTAGACAGAAAGACGACGTGAGGGTATTCAGAGAATAGTGCTATGGCCGGCGGAGCCGGGAAAAGCTAGTGATGTGGCTAACCTACTACATGAGCAAGTGTCCAAACCGTTGCTGCGAGACGAAACCAGAACATTTAAAGGGAGTGATTAAGAGCGGATGTACTAACTAGATGAGAAAGCAGTGCTCGATAAAACTGAAGTAATAAAGATAAGTAAAATAGCAACCGTGCACAACAATGGTATACGCAACGTAACACATTGAAACGGGTCTTTCTAGGGTGATATGGGATTGGTAATAAAGTATGCTAATGCAGGAACCGCAGGTGAGTATGTTGGACTCATACATGAATAAGTGTCGCAGACATAAGTGATCAGTGAACACCTAGAGAGGTGAAGCTAACGGGCGTCTGTGTGCTAACCAAGTGAGAGAATTGATGAACTAAAACGCTAAGAATGTTTAACTGAGGAAAGTACTGCGAATAGCGGGAATATAAGCGTAAATTATGGTTGCTGAGGATATCAGAGCATGAGGCCTAACCGCAGCAGGGCGCAGCAAATCATCATGCTGTGGTGCTAAGATAATAGTATCTAGTCAGATAGAGCCAGGAAATGCTAACCCGAGGCTTGGAGGATTGCAGGTTAAACGTGAAAGACATTACAGCTAGTAAGGGATAAATGAACGTCTAGAAATGTGAGGCAAAATAGCAGCTTGCGCTGAATAGTAGGTTATGCTTGCACGACGGAAGAAAGCTAAGAGAGGTTTCAGGATAAAAGGACAGCGAACGGGAGAAGCGCAAGCATACAATATTGTTGTTAACTAGTTCAGAGCATAAGAGGCTAAGGCTCGTCGACGCGCAGATATGCAAATCATGCTGGTGTACTAATGGAACATAACTAAGGAAGCCTGAGCCGGGAAAAGCCAGTGAGAGATCTGGACTACATTAAACTAGGTGTCACAGACGCGTAAGTGACAGCTGAGCCTCTATCAAGGAGCGGCTGTCCGCTGACCGGATGAGATAAGGAAGGTCGCCAGAAGAGCCAAATAAAGTGCAATGAAGAAAGGATAGCAGGTTGAAAGAATGCAAACATATATTAATTTTAATATGGTTGTCACATCACCAGAAGAGAGCTAAAAGGATTGGATGAAGAATGGACAAAAGCAAGCAGAATGCATACTAAAGTAGACTGAGCCGGAAAAAGCAGATGAGAGTAGTGAATCACAATATAAGTAGGTATCAGACGTTGCAGCGGGTAATGGTTAAATGGACATCTAAAGAGAGGTGAGGGAGTGGCTATGCGCAGACCTGATATGATATGAATGATTGCCATGAGGGCGAAAAATGTTGGATGCAAGGTCTAGGAACGGGCGGAGCCTAAGCATAACTAAAGTTGTTAATACGACAGAACCTCCGAGGCCAAAGCGCAGCAGTGCGCAGCTACTCAGTTGATTCTTGTTTACTATGGAAATGGTGCTAAGGTAGACTGAGGCAGGAAAAGCTAGTGAGAGAGCTGGACTCATACACGGGAAGGTGTCACAACTGTTGCAGGGAGTAGTGAATTAAGGAACGTCTAAACGGGGAGACTAAGGAGTGGCTGTGCGCCGACTTGATGAGATAAGAATGCTTGCCAGAAGACAGCTAAAAATGTTAGGTGAAAGGACCTCCAACAGACGGAGCCTAAGCATACATTAAGGTTGTTAAATAGAGCGCAGAGGCAAGCATTTCCGAAAAATGGTAAAATGTCTAGTCAGGATAAGGAACATAACAGGAGAGCTGTTAAGAGATGCAGGTATTTTAGAGTATGGTTGCAGGTGCCTGCTGGCAGTCATGCGGTGAGAAGCAGAGATAAGGGGAGAGATTTGTAACTACAGTTGAGGACAGGCATTATTTTTACTTGGAGTTGTGTGAGATGTGAGGGGAGACGTTTATATATGGTCAGGTCAATTTTCCCACATTTCTCCTTCAGCTCTGTTAATGCTTAATAGCGTGGAAACCTGACTGACTGTGAGGTACCTATTAAGTGATGAACGGAATTGGATTCCATTATCAGATACCCGCAAAGTGTGTGGAAACCTGTTTCGCACCTACGCGTACCTGTAGAGATACAAGTTTACACGTGTATTACTGTGAGCCTTGGGCAGGATAATGCAGCGTGCTTGATTACAAAGAGGAAACCAGAGGTTGCCCGATGATAGGAAGGGCGTTAGTGAGCTCGTCAGGGGATTATTGATAAGCAGGTATAGGAAGACGAGGTTAGTTTTCAGTTTGTGCAGCCATAAAGGCTCTAGCACGAGTTCGTTGCACCGACCACAACAGTGGGGAGTACAGTGGACCTGATGGCGTTTAACTAAGTAAACTTGTATTCTCGGCTATGCGAGGCATGCCCTCTAGGGCACGTTCATATAAGTGCAATTATACAGACACGTCATGGCAAAAGTAATGGTGAAAATTGGACCGTGTTTAGACGTTCCTATTTGTAACTGTGCAAATAGGCCAGAAGTATATGTGAAGAAAGCCCACTGTTGTGAGTTCGGGCACTTTCGTATGGACACGGTCGGTCTGCCAAACAGTGCAGTAACAATTCAGGCGGAAATAGATCGAGTACTAGAACGGATCAATTAGGAAAGAACTGGTGAAGAACACGCACAATCTGGATTACACCACAAGCTGGGTGCATGTGAGAGTAGCGTAAAAAAAAAGCTGAATGCGCAGAACAAGACGCGGCGGTAAAATATTCAGTTAAAAAGTGTCAAGCATGCTAAGATGTAGTCCCGGACAGCTTGTCAGTGTGAACTTATTGGCTGTGACTTTATTCAGTAGCGCGTCACCTACGCCACGTCGCAGTGTTGTTAAACGTACTTTTTGGCTTTTTATAGGGAGAACGCTTACCAGGCGCAAACCCACCAAGTCCTGGAACACTGCCTTCGATGCATTCGAATGACAAGCAGCAACTGGCAATGCTTTTTGTTGTTCTGTTAGTCGCAGTCGGGATACATACATAATTTTCACTGGCTGATGCATGATGGGCGTGGGACTGTATCATCCATAAGTCCTGTCACTTTCTGGCTGAATGGCACTGCCCGTACGGTAGGTAAACTATAAATCGAACATGTTGCAAGGTTTTGTATTTGTCATCTATAAAACCGCGTAATATCTCCGAGGGATATGCAGTAATATGTTACTGAGCCAATTATTAGAGGAAGGGAAATGGCCAAACGCAATCGTTCAGGCCCAAAAGGCTGCAAGTTGTCCTGAATAACGAACCGGAAATCCTCCCAGGGTAAGTTCTGTTGATTGGGGACACGGGCATCCACGACCAGTTGGGCGGAAAATGTTGAGTAGGCTGTTCCAGATGTGGTAAGTAAAAAGAATTTCAATAATGTAAATGGCCGAACCCGTTTGTTCTTGCCATAGATAAAGATAGTATTGTCTTGGGGCATTTCCAAATAAGGTGCATAGCGTAGGCCAAAAATCTGCCCTTCGGTCAGATGAAATGTCGGAGTGGATGTTACACGTCATCAAGTGAACTCTGAGTAAGAATTATGTGAAGAAGGGGCGAGCTGGCTAGCCGAACAACCTCCTCGTGGTGTCAGCTGGGTGGTTCGAGTTTAACCCGTTCCAGCAAATAGTTCAGCGGCAGTGTTCCAGGACGTATTGGGTTTCGCCTGGCAAGCGTTCTCCCTATAAAAAGCCACAAATGTCTGCTTAACAACACTGTGACGTGGCGGTCGTGACTCGCCACAAAATAAAGTCACTGCCCCGTGGATATCCGGATAATTCTATCCAACCCACGGACACCAATCTCCTACTCGCATACTGATGACGATATCAAACATTGAAGATTGGAGCAGCACAACTACAAGCACAAAATACACAGCCGCATACACATACACACAATGACATACATACATACCCCCTACACAAAAACAAACTGCTATGGCAAACATATCGGATTTTTGCACATTCTTGATCATGCATCGTTATGTCCAAATGATCATGCCTGTAAAGGCGTGCCTCACCTGGTTGAGAATAAAAGATTTATTTATTTATTTATTTAATTGTTCAGGCCTCAATATAGTGGCATTCCTCCAAGCTAACAACTATGTGTTTTGTCCATTCGGTAAGCAATAAGGCAGCATAATAATTATCCGTCTATTTCCAGCTTAGGGAATATTGTGCTTCGTTGATGTGTAGATATCAAAGCAATGGACGTATCCTAGGTCTGTGGCCACCGGTTCTGTGGAAATCTCGGAGAAAAAGACAACGAACAAAAGCAGCCACACAAACAGACAACAAGGATGCATCCGGGACGCAGAGAAAATGATCAGGCGCAAACGTGCCTCCACTAATGCACCGCACATTAAATGTATCATTATAAACTAAATATCTCCAGTACATTTGTTCGACAAAATTAATTTAGATTAGCCGTACCGTGAACAGTAGCGCCTTAGTGGACTGCGCGACGTCGGAGAGCGAGAGGCCGATCCGAAGAGTTTGGATTAGTCGGTGGATTGAGACTAAGTCGTTTAATTAAGTAAAATAGACGAATGGTGATGGTCAAGGTTAGGAATGAAATAAGCCGTGATAATAAAGCGTGAGCAACTCAAGCAAAGCTCACGGGTTAAACAATGCTTTGGGTACGCAGCACTTAGCTCATTTACCTCTTAGTAGCATGGATGCAGTCAGAAAGCACAACTACGGTCATATACGAATAGATCAAGGCAAAGCACAGAGATGGCTATCCCCTTGAGAGCAATCAAAGGCTGAGATAAGAAAAATGCAGAGTTGAGTTGAGCGGGGCTTATTTGAAAGAGTGGGAAAGTCAACGATGCTTACAAGCAAGTAAGCAGTCCGTTAGGACAGCCGAAGCAGGAAAGGTGACGTCTCATAAGTCTGAGTGAATTCAGAGAGCAGGAGGCCGATCAAGCGAGACTGGAGTGGTCAGCGCGTTGGGATTGGGACTTACAGTAAAGGTAGGAAAAAGGCTAGAACGATAAAAAGTGAGCAAACCTAGCATGCCCTAGAGGTAAGGAAAACGTAGAGCTAAGTCTGTAGAGCCTGTAGCGCTGAAGTCTCATTTACAAAGGAGTAGTTAGGGAGAAACAGACAGGTCAAGTGAGACAAGATCACGGTAGGGCAGAAAAGCAGACTGTCCGATTGAATAAAGGAATGAAAACCGAAGGTGATCTGAGCAACTGTTAGCGTCGGGATGAGAAGCGTTCATTGCTAAAGAGGGGAAAAGCCCACGAGCCTCTACAGGTGATGTAAACAGAACCATTAAGTCAGCCCAACCAAGAGAAGTGTCCTCAAAAGCCTAACTAAAATCGGTGAGTAGAAGGCCGACTAAGAGTGACTGGATCAATCGGTGCTTTGGGATCAGTGCGTACAAAAAGGGTAACAAAAAGGCTATAACACCAACGAGGGAACAAGTCTAGCAGTCCCTAAGTTAAGATGAACAAAGTTAATCCTGCAGAGCCTATACCGTTTAAGACTCGGTGGGATAAGGGCAGTCAGAGAGAAACAGATTGGTCAATTGCAACTTGACCATGGCAAGTCAGTGAGAACTAGCCGTCTGATTAATAAAGTATAAAACACAGCGCTTCATAAAAAGATTAGGGTCGGGATGAGTAGGGTTTATTGGTAAAGAGTGGGAAAGCCCACGAAGCCTCCCAGGTAATGTAAACAGAACCATTAGGTCAGCCGTGCCAAGAGAGGTATGTCGCAGAAGTCTAAGTGAAATCGAGGAATGAGAGGAAGACCAGGTAAGACTGAATTAGTCTACGTGATGGGATTAGGACGAACAATAAGTTAGTGAAAAACGCTATAGCTGTAAAAGGTGAACCAGTCAAGCATGCTGCAAAGATAAGGGAAGCCTAGCGCTGAGTATGCAGATCCTATACCGCTTAAGCCTCGGTAGCATGGGAGCAGTCAGGGAGAAACAGACAGGTCAAGTGAGACAAGATCACGGCAGGGCAGTAAAGCTGGCTGTCCGATTGAAAAAGGAACGAAAACAGAAAGCGATATAAGAAAAGTTAAGGGTCTAGATGAGAAGGGTTTACCGCTAAAGAAAGAAAAGCCCACGAGTCCCTCCAGGTAATGTAAACAGAACCATTAAGTCAGCCGAACCAAGAGAAGTGTTCTCAGAAGCCTAACTAAAATCGGTGAGTAGGAAGCCGACTAAGCGTGACTGGATTAATCGGCGCTTTGGGAATAGGGCGCACAAACACGGTAAGAAAAAGGTTATAACCCTAACGAGGGAACTAGTCTAGCAGTCTCTCAAGGTAAGGGTAATGGAGTTAATTCTGCGGAGCCTATACCGTTTAAACCTCGGTAGCATGGGAAGTCAGAGCGAAACCGACTTGTCCGGTGAGACAAGTTCACGACACGGCAGTAAAGCTGGCCGTCCGGGTTAAAAGGTAATGAAAACTGAAAGCGAGATAAGAAAGTTTTGGGTCGTGGGAGAATTGTTTATTGATAACGGGTGGAAGAGAGCACGAGGCTCTGCAGGTGATGTAAACAAAACGTTAGGTAAGCCAAACCAAGGTTTGTAACGTCGAAGAAGGCTGAGTGAAATCGGAAAACAAGTGACCGATCTGGCGACACTGGATTAGTCGGCGAGTATGTATAGCACACAAAATAAAGGCAGGAAGATGCGCTGTAACAATAAAGAGTTAACGAGTCTAGCAGCCTCTCGGGGTAGGGGAACAAGAGCGCTGAGTCTGCAGGGCGTATACTGCTTAAGCCTGGGTAGCATTGGGGCAGTCAGAGAGAAAGAGACTGGTCAGTGGGACTAGATCATTGTAGGGCAGTGAGATTTGGCACTCCAGTTGAAGAAGAAATGAAAGCAGAGCGCGACAAAAAGGTTAGGGTCAGGATGGAAAAGTTGGGAAATCCCACGAGGCTCTCCAGATAATGCGAACGGATAGTTGAGTCAGCCGAACCAAGAAAGGTGGTCACAGCAGTCTGAATGAATCCGGAGAGCAGGACACCGATCGGGCAAAGCTGGATTAGACGGCGCGTTTGGATAAGAACGTATAGTGAAGAGGAGAAAAGAGCTAACAATAAATGGTGGACAAGTCTAGCAGGCTCTAGAGATAAGGGAAACCTAGCGTTGAGCCTGCAGAGCCTATAACGCTTGAGTTACAGTTGTAAAGGAGCAGTCATAGAGCAACAGACTGGTCAGGTGAGACAAGATCACGGCAGGGCAGTAAAGCTGGCCGTTCGATTGTAAACGAGATGAAAACACAGAGCGCGATAAGCAAAAAGGTTAGGGTCGGGATGAGGATGGTTTATTGATAAAGTATAGAATAGCCCAGGAGGATCTCCAGGTAACGTAAACACAAGCATTGGGCAGGTTAAACCAAGAGAATTAATGTAGAAAAGGCTAAAACAATAAAAAGCGAACAAGTCAAGCAGGCTCTAGAAGTATGCGAAACACAATGTCGAGCCTCCAGTGCGAATATCGTTTAATTCTAGTTAGCTCGGTAGCAGTCAGAGGGAAATAGACGGGTCAAGTAAGACTAGACCAGCAGCCGGGCAGTGAGAGCTGGTTCTTTGATGGAAGAAAGGTTGAAAACATAGAGCGTGATAAGGTTGGGATGTGGATGAGAAAAGTTTATTGATAGAGTGGAGGAGCCCGCGAGGCTTTGAAGATGATGTTAACAAAAGGATAAGTTAGCCGAACCGAGATTTGTAAAGTCGAAGCACTGAGTGAAATCGGAAAACTAGGGGTCGATCTGGCGAGACCGGATGAGTCGGCGCGTAGGAATGGCAAGTACGATAATGGCAGGAACAAAGGCTATAACAATAGAGGGTGAACGAGTCTAGCAGCCTCTCGGGGTAGGGGAACAAGAGCGTTGAGTCTGCAGAGCGTATACCGTTTAAGTCTCGGTAGCCTAGGAGCGGTCAGAAAGAAAGCGACTGGTCAGTTGGACTAGATCATCGCAGGGCAGTGAGACCTGGCACTCCAGTTGAAGAAGAAAGGAAAGCAGGGTTTGGTAAACGATCGTTGAGCTTTGCAATGGCAAGTCTGTCACATTTTCTGGTGCTGGTAAACACAACGGAGGAGTATTCTGGCAGTGGTCGAGCGCAGGTTTTGTATAGAGCAAGCCCAGCTTCTTGCAGTGCCATGAATTTGAATATGTAGCTTATGAGTGAACGTGCTTTTGCTGAGCAATGGCTCACTTGTGCTGCGGAGTTCAAAGAACTGGAGTAATGTGCACCTAGATCTCGGACTCTGAGGCTATTACCAAGCGGTGTCCTGAAGCGCTAACGCCTTAGGCGGAACGATGCATCAGTATGAGAGGAGTTTGCATTTCGCCGGTGAGAATGCTAGATTCCAAGTGTTGCACCGAAAATCCAGAGCCATAAGCTCACTATGAATCTTGCAAAGACCGGCTCGCATGTTTGCTGGGCGAACGGAGAACACCATTTTGATGTCATCGGTAAACGGGTAGAAATGGTCATATTGTATTACCTGGAAAATGACTGATATATTGCAAGAATAGTAGTGGGAATAGTACGCTGACCTGAAAAACACCACTTGTGACTGCTTTAGGGAGTGACACAGACGCGCCCACCTTTACTGCTTGAGTACGAGAAGTGGGGTAAGGTTAGAACCATAAAAGCAGGCGGTCTGAGATTCTGTAGGATTAAAGCTTTACCAGTAATTCCGCTTTGTCAAAAGCTTTTCTCTTTTCAAGGAAGATGATGACCATTGCTTGGTTAGCATCAGGCTATGCAGTCAAGGCGTTACGAAGCGCAAATTGGCACGTCTGACAAGTTTTGGATGGCAAAAGTCCGTGTTATTGTAGACTGATAAGGTTGCGACTAAGTAGCAAGTTCAGCAAGTTTTCCTTAACTATTCTTTCCATCGCTCTCGAGGTAATAGGCGTATGGATGATGGGGCAGTATTTTCCTAGGTTTTGATGGCTACCATATTTATGTCTAAGGAAAACTATGGAATGCTTCCAAGTGTTTGGATACACGCCGTAGTTCATTGAGAGTGTAAATAGGTTAAGAAGTAGAACAGGAATGTCCCGGCCACTGAGTATCAGCAGTGCAGATGGAAGACCATCAGGGCCAGGATGTACTGACAGCTTAAGTGCTCTAATTGCTCGGCTTATAAAACGCAAGTCGAAGGTAAGTACGTCTAGAGAGTCGTGCGTATGTTTGGGCACAGCAGTTGGCAAGATCAAGCCATCGTAGATGTGGCTATCGAGAAGCTCAGGTATTTCCTTCTGGTCGCTAATTACGGACTCATCGGAGAACCTTAGAGATGGTGATGGAGGTTGCTGTACGACGGTCTCTATATTTCAGTGGCTGAGTCAGGGACTTTTCTATGGTTGGTTTTAGGGGCAGCGCCCTCTTCAGCCAGCTTACCCAGCAACTGGGTTTTGCCAGTTGTTTATGACTTTGTTCACGCGAACATGGATATGGAAATCATGAGTCAGAGTATTGGTGACGCATTTGCCGAAGCTACATCAGCACCCAGTCTAGGTGGTATGAACGCTCTATCAGTTTCGACCTGTGGTTGTGCATTAGCAGAGCGACCACGTCTAAACAGTTGTTGATGTTGTTGTAGAGTTCTGGAGTGGCCGTATCCACATCCTGGACAAGAAACAGGCATCCCGATAAGCTGATTGGACAAGCATAAAAATGTTATCCCAGTTAATGCTTCTGAACATCCGTGATTCACCAGCTAGCCTAGTTGAGGAATGGAGTAGATAGAAAGCGTAAAGGTTAGAAGAACAACCTTGTGGTTGCTTCCTGTGGTGTAGTCTTTTACGCTATTGACAGCGTCCGAAATGCCAGGCGTAAAAGTTAAGTCGGGAATGTTGAAGAGCCTCGTCCGAATCTGTTCATATACATGTTGTCAGCAAAGCCTCTTTATCTGAAAGGTGCACTCTGGCAATTCCAAGAGGTACATGACATATTAAAGTCACCACGCACTATCTGGTAGCGTGGGGATATCGTGGACGCATCAGTGAAGTGGGTTACTAGTACACTAATCTTGGCAGTAGAAGCATTTTGGGGTTTAAATGCGACAAATTAGGAGGTCGAAGGTACCACCATTAGCTTGCACCCAACTTCAGTCCTCAGGGTCTCCAATTGGTAACAACTCGAAGGTTGAGGCATAGAAGTCATCCCCTAAGTAAATAAGGCAGCCAGCTCCACTTCGCTTGGTACGTCCACTGCAGGAGGTGATGTACCCGGGGCTATTTAGAGAGTTGTCGGGGTGCTTGAGGATCGTCGGCTTTCCGTGATCAGAACAATTTGTGAGGAGAAGAACAAATGGACGGATGTAGTGCAGTTTGTGGTTGATTGATTTTGCGTTGCTAAGGAGCATATTTCAGGTTCGACTGCATGCGACTTTAGAGAAAGTGAAGACAAGGTCGTGTGCAGGCTCCTTGTGGGCCACAACAGTGGAGTCAGTAAAGAGTGCAACAGATGTCTCACGTGCCGGTAATACACATCCTGCGGTTGTTATTTCACAGCGGTCTGGGGAGATGCACTTAATTGCCTGGCCGTATACGTTATTGTGAGCCCACAGTTTGTCCACTGGCGAGTTGTTAGACGACTGCTAGATAAAGGTTTGGTAAGGTAACAGGTCTATAGGCTCATTCCTTTACGCAGAATCTTCTAAACTGCCACTTAAGGAGGTTACTGTAGTAGGAGCAGAATCATTGTCGTGGGTATGTAGGTCGTGCAGTAGGTTATTGTCAGCTCCCGCGCAGGGTTGGTTTGTAGCGATAAGACGCAGATGGTGGGGTTAATGAGGTCCCTAGGATAGACCGAGTGTGGATAGATGGAACATCGCAATGGGGAAAACGGGATCGCCAATGCATCTTGATCGCGAAGGCGGATCGCATTTGGGGGCGTCGAATGCGGGTTATCGTGGGCAATTTACACTTTCGTGAGTGAGGAAATGGTACCGAGGAGTTGGAGAAGGTAGAGTTGCGTTTCATAAGTGAGCACTTTGCACTTCTGTTGTTTAAGAGAATGTCAAGGTTTGGTACCGCTGAATATTTGGCATCGACATACCAAGAGTATACTTAGGGATTGCTGGAGCTACTTGAATAGCTGAAACCAGCGGTCTGGGGCGGGTTGTAATGAACTAAAGAGATTTCGGAGAAAAAGTCGAGCAGGGGCTAGCTCTTGATAAATTGGGCGCGGTGGATCCTACCCTGTAGTGTCCCATAAACATGGGACTGTTGTAAAGGGGCCGCTTTGCTTGCAGTTAAGCTATGCATATTCACGAACTGTGGCTGTCCAGCTTTTGGAAAGTGATTGTTTAGGAAGGAGCCTGCAGCTTTGGAACTCCTTGTCCGATGAGGCGTACCGTAAGAACTATGTCCATGACCAGATAATACCGAGCCTTGTGCGTTGGGCGATCGTTGGTAGGCGGGGGCGCGGCTGTCAACTTGGGAGCTTCAAGTAGGTAACGGTTAGCTTGTGGTAGCGTAGCCTAGACGTGACCATAGACCACATCGACGACTGATATCTTGGGGAAGATGGTTTTACGGTTACCGGCGGCCTCGCCTGGGTCTAAGCGTTGGCGTGGACCATCCGGTACTCAGGTACTTTCCGGTTAACGTTTTGAGCTACTGGGTTTCGTGGGTCTTGCGGATCTTTGCTGTGTTCCTTGTAGGTGTGGGTAGCAGACACCCTTGGCGTGCTTTACAGGGTCTAGGTGGATTTCCGTCAGATGCGTTTGCATTGTTGCTTTCACTCATCGTGATGAGAGTAGCGGGCGAAACGGTAGACAGAATTGCTGGTTCAGTATCAGAAGCTTACTTATCAGAGTCACAATTCGATAACTCTCCGGATAGTTCATTTTCTGCAGCAGTTGCAATATCACGAGCTGAGCCGGATTTGGGTGTGAGCTCTTCGGGGGAGACATCTATTGTTGTTGTTATTGTCGTGACGAATCTAAACCAACGGCGCATCATGGTGTACAGCTTGTGCCGGGCGTTGCACCTTTTGGCTCAAGTCAGGCTGTTATGTAAGATGATGATGTAGAGGTGCGCGCCATCGACCTTTGTAGGAGTCATAGCTTCTCTGGTCTGTATAGTACCGAAATTAGCCTGTTGTTTGAGGAGAAAGCTAGAGGTCCTTAAGCGTGTTTTAAACTCAGGGCCTGCAAATCTATGCATGATAAAAACATGTTTGGCCGCGAATCTTTCTTAAGCGGTTAGCTATGCAGCAATCTAGCGGCATTTTGCAAACATTTAGAAGCTTAAGTAGCAAATTTTCCAGTGGAAACCGGTCTGGGACATTGAATAGTATGGCGGCAACAAAAAATAAATAAATAAATGCTTTATTATGGATAGCGACGAGACACGCCTTATCGTGAATGATCAACGTTTACAGACAATGTTTCTCAGTAGGCACATTGTACTGCATACATAAATGGGGAAAGCACATGTGAGGAAAACATCAAGGGCGAAGTGACAAATTTTTGCCTCCAAGTAGCTATAGTGTAGTGTGGAAATTTGTAGGCTGTGACTCCGTTATGGTCGGTAATTGTATAAAATATGACATGTTAACCAGTAACCTACTGGATTTGTGTGGGTATATATGTACATGCATGTGTTACCCACTACGTCGTATATATTGGCTCCAGGTGACAGTTTGTCGTTGCTGGAGGGGACGGGGTGCACGGTCGTTGTGGTCGTGCTAGGCTCGAAGAGTGGTTCCATGCACTCAGTGTGGAGCGGAATACGGTCCAGCCACCGCCTTGTGTGCGCTTGATTCCCAAATACAGCGTGCTTGTGTTTGCCTGTGAAGGAGTGTGGGCCGACTCAGTTGATGAAACGTGGCTCATATGCACATGCCTCCCGGTCTTATTCCTTCGGATTTACACTGGATATGTGGTGCGTGGTTGGAGCTGTGGATGGTGCAGCGCAAGGCACCCTTGGCCCATCCGTAGGTGCAGGCGTCCTGTGGCTGACCACAGTGACAGGCAAATCCGAAACCGGATGCCGCCAACCATGTATTAGCTCGTACTGTGAGTGAACTTAAATAAATAAATATTTTATTCTCGACTACGCGAGGCACGCCAATTGAGGCATGATCAGGTATGTACAGCTGTACAGACATTTTATGGCAACTGTAGTGACAGTAGAAAATAGTTCATATGTCCATGCTTGGAACTGTGCAATGGTGAACATGCGAAACAACGATTTGGTTGTAGTGGATCGGGACCCATTTGATTGGACATAATCGCTCTGCCATATATTGCAGTCATACCTCGAAAAATAATAGATTGAGAATCCTGAATGATCCAATGGAAGATAATTGAAGAGCACGCCAAAATGATGACGCTAATTGATCTGCCAGTGTGAAGTTATGGGCTGTGACTTTATTCGGTGGCGAGTCACATTCGCCACGTTGCAGTGTTGTTAAACCGGCATTTGCTGCATTTTATAGGGAGAACGCTTGCCACGCGAAAACCCACCAAGTCCTGAAACACTGCCGCCAATCCATTGAATGGCAAGTTGTAACTGGCTATGTTTCTCGTTGAACGTTTGTTTTGCTCCGTTATTCGCAGTCAAGTTGCGTCCAATTATTCTGCTGACTGATGCGTGCCTGGGTCCTCTCCTGTGCCAGATCGGTAGGTCAGGAACTAAACATTCTTTCTGGATATGATGTGCTGAGCATCTGCAGAACCACGTGAAGTCACCAAAGGATAGCCGTTGAAATATGTTGAAGTATTGGAGGATAGGATAAGGTTCCGAAGAAAGAATCGCAGATCCCCTGGGTATGTAGTGAAATTGATTAGAAATATGGGAAACCACGGTCATTTGAGCGGTCAAAGCGGATGGAAGAGCTTAGAATGACCGATTGCTCAAGCTTTGTATCGACAGGAGAATGTGCCTTCCGAAGTCGAAAGTCCTCCAGTCAAGAGATATGTGGAAGAGGTAGTGTTAGGTAAATTGAACTCAGTGGTTCAAGCCGCGGAAGAATTGTATCAGTGCAATATATCGAATGATTTGTCCAGTTGGTAAGTTGTAAAAGAGTTGGTAATTTTCCGCTCATGTCCAGGTAAAGGAACTGTGTGCCTTGTATTGTTGTCGCAACGGTGGACAATTCCTTGGCTGCGTGTCGCCGTACCTGTGACAGACTCGGGAGAAAAAAGGAAACGAAGTGACTGCATTCGTCCGTTTGTTCGCTATGTTCGCCGCCTTATGAAAGGAGCAATGGAACTTTTTGAACTGGATGACCTTTGTGAAGTGAGGATCTTCCGGTAGGGGAAGGGCCAGCGGCTTTATTTAGTGCTAAGTCACTATTCGCCACGTCGCAGGGGTGATAAACGTACCTTTGTAGCTTTTATAAGCAGAACGCTTATCAGTCGAAAACCCACTACGGCGCTAGCGCTTTTCGGCTTCTTGGGCACTTACCCTCAGGAGCATGCCAGCCTGGTTCAGGTCAGATGACTTCTCAAGTTTTTGGAGGTCCGACAGGTGTATTGGTGACATCGCCTTCTTCGAGGTCTCACTGATGTTCTTTATGTCGCTTTTCAACGAATTCACTTGACTTCCAGGTATGTGAATGTTTAGCATCGCTTAAGTGGGAGGGTTTTTAAGCATGGGGTTGCATTCCTGAGAAGGAATGATAGCAACTATGTCAGGTGTTGATGTTGAAGTTACAACCTCTTTATCACCAAGCACTGAGCTGAAACTATTGACCACCACGATGGGGTCACTTTGATCCATGGGTTGGGCATCGCGCACGTCGGCTAAAGCCGAGTTGACTTTAACAGTGGAGAATGTCGTCCCAATCACTCTTCCTTTAGTACACCTCATAAGTGCAAAACGTTTAGCCACTATTATACAGAAAATGGAGCCCCATACCAAAACGCTACAGAAGACGACTCGGACGGAAACTCCAAAGAAAACCCGTTGGGCGGTTATAAGATTACGGTGTACTATAACTAAATAGCACAAACGGGATGGTAGCGTTAATGGGGGCCATTTAACGACGCTGAATCTACAACCAAAAATTTTCAGCTAATTTAAATTTACCGTTAGTTAGTTAGATATAGACAGAAGCGATTGCCAACCATGGAGTTACCAGGTGGAATAACGTACAAAAAATATACCGTAAAACCCTGATGGCCCATGGTTATTCTGTATCGTAGATGCTGTCTGCTATATGCGTTAGTAGGCGGTAATATCATTCATTCTCTGATGACCACTTTGACGCTATAACATTACTAACACAGGTAGTAAATTCTGCTGCTCCCTGTTCTAATACCAGCTTTCAAAAGAGAGTACAACCAGTTTTGGCAAATTTACAGGGAGTAACTTGTACAACCACCAATTACTCAACGGTAGATAAATGTGGCTGTATAATCTACTGTAGCGATAAGCTATTTATGTAAGCCACAGATTTGCTCGTGGCTCTTGTGCCACTTATCAACTCCCTCTGTTCAACCAAGGTACAAACTCGAGACGTTACTTACGATACAATTTAAAAAAATACAACCCAAGCGCAATATATACAAACCTCAGTCCCAGAACAACCGGATCTTTGCAAGGCACAGAAGGAAGGCAAATCACCTCAGTTACTAGTGTTCAACACGATCACAGTACAAAGCGCTGCGCGAAAGTGGCTCGTCTCTTTAAATGTTTTCCACAGCTAAAGTACTGGGTAGCTTTACACTGTATCGATTGTTGGGTATGGTGTGTCTCCAGGCCAATGCGGAATGAGGGGAATAACATGATGGATGACAACTATTGACTGGAGAATATCTCAAATGGGTATGTAGTGGGACACCTGGGCACGAAAGTATCTAACGGCGTGGTTGCATTGGAACCACAGAAGTGACTCGGAAAACCATGAACGAGCAACTCTCCATACCCATGGTGTGAGCTACAGTGAAAATATTAAGCAGCACATAGTTAATTGCATAGGGTAGGTATCAAGAGCCTCGGTAGATGGCGCAGGTAAGCTGGTTAGCTGAAGGTACGATCTTCCCACGCAGTCTGCCTGTCACGTCGTAATTTTGCCGCTTACAAGTTACTAACAATCTGTCATCATACATCACGATTGCAGCTATCCTTCGCAACAAATCCATTGTTGTTGTGTCTGGATTTAGTTTTCAATTACATGTTTATTTAAACACTACTGTACCATCACAGTTGGACTAAACCACGTTTAAGTCAGTTTACATTGTTGGCCATTTCTAATTCAAATTGTGGCAGGAACCTTTGCGCTTCCGCACCTTATCTCAATAGTAGCTGGCTGATCCTAACTGTGTGAAAAATGTACTGCGGGAACTATAGCTAAACTCATTCTCGTGACCAGTACATGAAACGGGACAGGTAGTATTAACCTTAGCTTACTAATCACTAGTCAGTTAGTTGCCTTGATTATCCACCGTACACGGAGGGCCAACGTGTGGAAAATTGCAACAAAAGTTGTTGGGCCTTGAACACCGAATTTGCAAACTGCCTTCCAAAGCGCGGAAGCGAAGAATAAGCCGTAACTAACGGACTGGCGGGAACGATCTTGTAGTAAGTGTTCTCTGAATCAGCTGAAAGTTGCACGATGGTTATACAGCAGGAATAAAGGCAGAGATAAAATAAACGAACAAATTAAAGTTAAGACATAGTAAACACATCAACGAAAAGCTAAGAATTGCTATAACGTGCTAAATACCTTAACTTTATATTGAATATACGGTACTGAAAATCTATGACCATATACATACGCAAGATAAGATACAAGCGCTTAACAATTTTACTGTAAATATGCAAACATAAAAACAAAAGATTAAAGTTGTATTAAAGGTAATACAGTACTAAATTGATAATAAAAATATATTATAAATAAAGTTAAGTTAACATTAAAGGATCATTATAATTATAATTGCTGTCTATATACGTACACAACATTAGATGCAAGCCGTTGTCACTTGCTATTTATATTTCATCACCCAATGGCTCCTTGGCAGTCGACAGCAGCTGCTGTGCCAAGTCGCCCAGCACATCTTCCGCCAAATCAGAGTCCATCCGTTACGTACTTCGGTAGCAAAGTACTGAGATACCTAGGGATTTGAAACGGTGAAATACTTAGTTCTATAATAAACGTTAGCCTACAGCAGGTATCATACGAATGAAGAGGAACTGAAATGTAATGGGAAATGTATGTTTCAGGCGTATGCGCACCGCGTGCTGTAATTGCTTGTCGGTGCTGATACAATATCGTTTCCTGTCACGGGAAATTTAGGGGAACCGAAACGGAGAATATACGAAATTGTGCTTAAATTGGAATGGTTGTTGTTGGGTGTTTAAGGATAACGGGTTAGGGAAACCGAAAAGTTATAATATTTTTGACATACGCAATTAAATATAGGAAGTTGTAAAATCAGTATGAGAAGTAAGCGGAGCTAGATTAGGAACGCCATAAATCAGCGTCCGAAAAAGTGAAAAGCGTGACTGAAAATCATGGGTAGTATACTTTTGCGCGCTGTGGCAAAGCATCCGCAAGTTGGTGATGCCGCACGCAGTTCGAAGTAAGGTTCTGCCGGAGGTTCCGTAAGCATGTTGCGCAAAAGCAGTGCAAACAGAATGTCGAATGGAAATAGCCTGATACATGATGCGTAAAGTTACTCACGTGGAACCGCATGTAAAAATTAATACCAAACAACCCAGTTGTTATGCATATATGCATATAGTTTTAACAAAATATATTTTTATATATCTACCTATATATAAGTGTTGAATTAGACAAGGTTGGAGCTATATCGTATAAACAAACGTATGTCCCTTGGCAAAATTTCATTCATGTATATATAAATGTAGATAAAGAAAACAAGGCTAACACATGTACAAATAATTAATTAGTAGTAATGGAATGTATACGGATGTGTGCAAATGTGACATATAATAGAAAATGGAAGTACACATCCATCGAGCTGTACATGCACTTATTTCTTATGTACCATTGCGTTTTTCTTCCTTTTAGTGTCAGTACTAGTAATCAGCATTATGGATGCTAACCAGCGCAACGTTAACACCCTCCGATGCACATGCGAACAGCACGATCCCCTAACATAACTTCAGTGGACTAAGCTAGTTGACTTCGTGCTACAAACATACACTTGAACTTTCCAAAGCTTATTTGGTAAGTAACTGAAGCTACTCACGAGGGCTTTCATAGACATTAACTAGTATGTGTAATAATTCATCTCAAAGGATGATGAGTAAAAGAGCTGAATTACTCGAACTATTAATAACATATTACGATTATTATAATAAACACCTATTAAATTTAAAGGTGCATATAAACAGGTCATATAAAATCTATGCAATGATGGTGTTACATAGGAATAGTGAAAGGAATAAAAATAATAGGGTGAATACTAAGGTTGTACGTGTATAGCACATATATCCATGAGGATGTATAGTTGGATGCGCATGCCAATGTGAATGGAGCGTAGTAAGCCCAAATAACTGCCGCAGGTGTGGTAATATTGTCGGCATACAACGCAACCCTACTGGTGGCCCAACTTGCCCATATGACCAGCGCAGAGAGAAGTATTATAGGTACCATAACAGGGGCGGCATACTCACAACTACACAGGTAACAGTTGTTCGCTTTGCTAGCTTAAGCTTATGGACGTCCAACAGAGGAAAAATATTACTGCCGGTAGTAAAACTGCTGTTTTGGCTCCTTGCGCTTTCAAGAGCGGTGGTTACTTAGTCCACGTACGTCCCCTAGCATTAGCATTATTATTACCACAAGCCAGACCACAACTATTGACTCCACATGCCTTGAAGACGTGTTCCTAGTTAGCATATAATTGTCCCATAGTGTTGGTTTCAGTATGTTCATTAGCGGAGTGGATATTGTTGGTTGTACAGGCGTTCACGACCCGCTTTTATTGGACCTAGGTGGGCAGTTCAACGGTGGCATCAATATCGCCGCTAACAAAACAACTACTGTAGGCTTCACAGGTCTCAATGAACGTTGTTTACTGTGGTCATTTAAGTCCCTTGGCAGCTGCCTGTATATCGTTACTAGGGAAGTAAGAACTGCTGTTAGGCTTCATGCCTTCATGACAGGCATATTAATCCTAGGTCCCACAACAGTGGCATCAAAATGGCCAATGGCAAACTATCTATTATAAGCACGGAGCGCCTCCAACGGGAAGTTTGCATAATGGCATAGAGAACGAATAGCGGGCATCACTGTCGCTACGACCGAAGCCACTGACGTAAGTTAAATTGTTGCTTCAAGAAGCTGGCAAGGAATACGTTTAAATAATGCCACTGATACAAAGAGTACACGGGTCCTACAGAATTTCTTTTCGGTGCAGTGCATGCAAATGTTTGAAATCATTTTCGCTGCAGAATTACTGAAAGATGGTACTGCTAATGCTAAACGGCAACAGCTGCAACGCGGACGTCAGTACAGGTTCCAAATATTTACGTCATGATGAGTGTTTTTATGCTAGTGACCTATAAAGCACAAGTGCTGAGGAATGGTTTATTGCAAATTGTGCCACTAACTGACATGAAAAGACGTTGCCCAGATGTACCTCATGGTTGATTTACAGGTTCAAGAGCTACCGTTGTTGTTCACGTCCAGGTCGTCAGAGTGGATATTTCACAACCTATATGTCAAGTAGATGGTTACCTTGGCATAAAAGCGCTGGCGGGTTTAGTGAGAAACACATGATCACTTACCATGGTGGTACCACCTCGCAACCTATGACGACGGTGCATAGGGGCGGGTGTAACGTGGCAGAGACTAACTACAGGTAAGGACATTGTGGTCGTTTACTCTCACTTGCTTTCCTAAATGAAGTTGTGTTCATCTCTGCCACGCAAGATTGCCGCCACCCGCTGCTTTGCACACAGGCGGAAGGTGTACTTCACATCGATAGTCGTAGAGTGTTTAAATATGCGTGCCGGAAGTGAGGCGGGACTAGTGCAATGGTGTGTACAGCTGATCGCCGTTACCTGTGTCAGTAACGTACAAAGGTTTCATGAAGGAATTGTAACGAGGTACAAGACAAGCAGATTACGGCGGTAATGGTATCCTAGTATAGCAAGATGGCGCATTAATGGCTTATGACGTACGATCTATTCACGGATATTCCAGTCCTTGCGGATGAGCATGTACTTCGTAACCTACGACGCGTGCACACAGAAAAGTTGTGTGTTCCCCGTGAAAGGAGGACACCATATTCTCCGAGGCTACTACTAGTAGTTTAGAAGGCACCCTTGTTGGGACTGCGGGATTATCGTTGTTGAACCAGATGACCTGGATTCCGGAGGCTGCGTTCACATGTCACCACGTGCAGGATCTGGAACTGTTTACAGATTATGAACTAGTTTACTCGGAGCAGGTGGACAACACGGCGGTTATCCTTACCGCCTCCCAAACGTGCGCAGTAGCACATGACTAGCAAGCTTTGGATACCCTATTAATTGGCATCTGCCACAAAGCAGGGTAGTAGTTTCGACTATCTAGATCCCGTTATAGGGCCAATGAAACACAGGGTTAAATCACTGTGGGCTCGAACTTTAAGGCGTCAATGAACCTGAGGTACGGCACTGCCAGTTCACTTCAGTTGCTCAGTTAGGATCGGAGCACTGAGTTGCTGTAGATACAGTAAGCACCAATAACATATGGAGAACAGCAACGACTGAGTAAGTCGGTATTTTTGACTTGGACGTAAACGGTAAGTAAAAAAGTAAGCAAGAAATGCATGAAATTTACTTAAATGATGCTTATTTGACAACGGGATGCAAGAAATAGAATGGGTCATATCCGGAAGCTTAACCTAAATGCTGCACATGACCCCATCCCAACAACTCCACATCCAATCAGTTTATGCCACTACCCAGCCAATTATCAGTGTGTTAACGGTTAATGAACCGTATAACTCAGGCATTGCAAAAAGAATCTTGACTATTGATCTCATCCTAGCAATACCACGGTCTTAACCCGAGCCAGCGTTTTATCCACCTACTTGGGGTAGTTCAGGTCACAGCAACTGGTGACGGAATTACCAACTGCAATGGCAAGCACAAGAGACGATCCCCTTGCGATTCTTCAACAACGGCCGACGCAGTTTGAATACGCTCAACTCCGTCTACTCGATATTCTAATTCGTAACTTCCTGATGCTTTCCAAGACAAGACGTTGCATGATCAGCGAGACAATTTGGAGTCAACTGGGTTTAAAATTCACATCTTCCAACCTTACCTTTCACCTGGTGGCACAGTTGAGATTGCTTAAACCGCTATGAGGACATATTTTGCTTTGAGTTCCGTAGCAGTGTGGATGCGTAGAAGCCGCAAACCCTGCTTCGTAAGTTGGGAGCCACGGAACACGACCGTGTTGTACATTATTTTGCCGAAACATTCGTTGACAGGTTTTAGTGTCTCACACAGATCTTTGGCGCACCTACCTCACTCTTCCGCACAACCTGTCACTGTATAACAATTTTCAGCCACTCTATGGATGACTACAGTATGCATGCAATTATGCTCAACCGAGAGTGCGAACACTTTAAACTGGCATGCATGACCAAAGCACACTTCAAGTGTCTGATGCCCATCTATGGTGTACAGTCTCCCTCAGAAGCGGACATTTGAACACGACTTCTCACCAAGTTGGAGCAAGACCCAGACATTACGTTACAGATGGCAGAGGAACGTCAACGCTTGCTTAACCTGAAGCTTGCTTACAGCATGTAGCAACAACGGCAGGGCAACATTATGGATTTTAGACCAGTTAGATCAAAACAGCTGTAGTCCAAAAGGCCGCCTACAGCATGTTGGAATTATAACGCATGGCAATAACCATCGCAGTTCCATTTTCGCCGACGTCGGTGCAACCATTGTCAACATTTTGGTTACAAAGATACTTTCTGCAAGCCACACAACTCGACTAAACCTGACAGTTTCAACAAACCATCTTTGATGCCACCGCAGATTCAGACTAGACGCAGGACTGTTGATACACAGTAAGTCAACGCGATGTCGCGAAGACGCTAGCTGCCGGTGCGTGTTAATGGGTAGCCCGCAACAATTTAGTTGTGCACTGGATCCGACTTACCAACCTTTCACAATCCATCCAGGAAGCCACCGTACGTCCTCCAGCTTTGACAACATAACCTACTGCCCTCAGTGTATCTGGAACTATTCTCGATTTGATCGGTGAGTTAACTTGCTTAGTAACCTATAATAATGTTTAGTAACCTATAATGTTTAGTAACCTATAACCAATTCTTCCCCTATGTTCTGGTGTTATTTTAACCTATAACGATCAAACGTTTGAGTATATGTTACCACACTAAGCAGCCAGGGCTGAAAATCCTTGGCAGTGACTGGCTAGATAAGCTCAAGCATTGGAGGAAATATTTTGATACCATGTGCAAACTGACACTGGGTATCGGCATTCTACCCAAAAATATCGATGCTCTGCACCAGCAGACATTTCACAGTGGGGGTTTCAGTCATACCCCGTAGAGTTTCTGAAAGACCTCGGACCGGAGCGGTGGGTTCATACATGTGTGTGGGAGTGCCTGTATCTATGCATTATACTAGTTTGAATCTGTGCCACTGCAACTGCGAGTGCGCCGTGGATAGTGTGCAAAGGGTTGGGCGACGTCCGTGGTGGGAGTGTAGGTAGTTGGGTAATCATGTGGCCTTGACTTTAGTTAGATTCGAGCCACAACCGCCTCGTCGCGGTGCTGTTCGACAGACGTCTGCGGATTTTATAGGGAGAACAATTGCCAGGCGAGAACCCATCGCCTTCTGGAGCACTGTCGCTAAACTTTTGGTACCCCGGGGAAGTCATATTTACTTTGTCGTTTGTGCAGCCTGAGGTGGCTGACAAGCCATAAGCGAGTGATTGAACGCTTAACAGTCAAGGCCACAGACAAGTAGTTACGGTTTGCTTCACGTGTTGTGTTATTCAATCGTTTTGAAGGTAGTTTTGCAGGCCATGGCTGATCAAATCCTCTGGATAAGGGCATCCAAGTCCAATTGACCAGCTTTAGTAGACCTGGAAGGGAGTGTTTGTTGGAGGCCTGATATAACCTACTTTTGTCTTTGTAGCTTCATTCAGTCGCAGACCTGCACGCCAGGTGAAATCCTTGGTAGGTTTCTGTTGATACGTTCAAACCTCGCGTTATAGTCTATGAAAAGCTGCGCCGTCTTGCTGGTACACGAATAAACCTACGTAGTTACATACCTGTCACAACTGACGTAAATACTAATGTAATGAAACGATCCAGCACCTCCGGCAGCCTTGAATGGTGCGTCAGCTTCTTTAATTTATGTACCAATTTTGTACTACACCGGGGAACCATTTCAAATGCCATCTTGTCAGGCATGATGCATAGGGGCCAGGCATTACACCGTGTTACAATTGTGGTCTTAGCAAAGACAGTGTAAGGAAAATATCAATCATCAGGACCTCCAATGACCACTGGATCATCCGCAACATGCTAAATGTTTGGCGGGTATTTGGCGCTTAAAATCTACAGCTGTCTGGGATGAAAACGCGTTCACCCCGGCAGGTTTGTTAGGATTTATTACCCGCAGGAGCCGGGGCTATTGTGCCTCCTATATGGTGGCTTCCAGGGAAGTGTCCTCAGGTGCCGTTGCTTGCAGGCCAATATGCCGCATCCGAGACACGCGAACATATATACCTACATAGTGTTCGCTGAGGTAACAACTTTTGTCGTACTTTGTGATGGCAGCAGAAACGTCAGAGGCCAACCGAACCACGATGGTCAAGTTAAGGTTGCATTAGCGTTTTAACATTAGCGCCAAAGCGTTTTGCATCACACGGGACTAGCCGAGCAAGGTCAACTTAATATGGTAATAAAGGTAAATTCAGATGTTGTCTGCTGGCCTTGCGCGCCTCGCGGTATTGCTCGTGGGTGCATGATGAAGGAGAAATGATTTTACACCTTACCGTAGTGCAAAGGATTTTGCGCCTCAGCGATCCATTGAGCTGTGCTGGACGGTGTTTTAGGAAGTTAGACAGCCAATCATACGAGCTTGGCCAATGATTAGAGGCCAGAAAAAGTCAGCGTCTTTGCCCTCCAGATTGAAGTTGGCATGAGGGTGGCCCCTCACACCTTAAAACCGACGCTTTGTAATCCACTGATGGTGAGCTAGCCGAGCAACTCATTCGTGGTGCGAGCTAGGAGGATTGGGTTTAACCCGTGCCAGCAAATCGTTCGGGGACAGTATTCTAGGATGTGATGGGTTTTCGTCTGGCTGGCGCTCTTCGTAGAAAAAGGCGCAGATATCTGCGTAACAACACTGTGTCTTGGAGGTCGTGAATAGCCACAAACTAGTCACTGCTTGTGGACATCCGGGTAATCCTTTCCAACCCACTTACATAAAGCTTTTACTTGTAAATTGCCGACAATAGCTAACATTCAAGAATAAGGCACACAAGCACAAGCATAATCTACACATGTACACACACCCACGACTGCATATGTATGTAAACCCCTACACAAACATACACTGTTATGGCAAAATGTCGGTATTTTGCATTTTCTTGGTCACGCGTTGTTATGTTAACGTGATCATGAACGCAAAAGCTTGCTTCGTCTTTTCGAGTTTACAACCAGTATTTACATATTTATAGGTTTTGCTTGAGGACCCTTGTCGTGCTCCTGTATAGGTCTGGGTGACCTGAAAATACCCTGTCCACGAAATATAATGATTCTTCATCAAAGAATCTCAGGATGCTGTGGCAACCGCAGCGGGTAAATAATAGTGCCAAATCTGCTGCGTCGAGCAGTGTGAATAGAAGCTTGGTTGCTGATGCTCAAGCCTCTGTGTTAATTTATACCACCAATTGCTGTGTTTTGCCTTATCGTCATGTTCCAAATTCAGTTTCTCCCCCCGTTTGCAATACCCCAATGCTTGGCCCTTTCCCAACTAGCTTTGACAAGCCTTTAGCTTCCCGCTTCAACTCACATGCATACAAGGAGTACCACTGTTCCCCTATGGACAAGCCCGGGTCTTAGCAAGCGGTCCATCGACTTCCATTTGTAGCCCCGGATCCTGCTTCAGATTTACGTGCCTCAACGCACGCACATGGTTACAGATTCATCTACAGGCAACGCTAGCCCGAAAATTACAGAACGTCTCTATCGATATCTGCTGTCTGTCGAAAACTCGCCTACAAGACTACAGCTCTGTCCTCAAGCTCCGACCCCTTTTAGGCGACACAAAATGTGCTTCCTTATTGCGCATATCCGGAGACGATGCAGTTTTGTATACAAGCCAAGCGTGCGTCAGTCTTGCTCTGAATCCCCGGGCTGATGCTGCTCTTGCTGATGGCATCTCAATCAGTAGAAGGATGTGTGCGGTCCGGCTGGTTGCCTGGATCGGAGCTTTTCAGCCGCGGGGCTTAATAGACGTCTGTAGGTCAGCTCTGCCTACAGCCCACAAACTGTAGGAATGAAATACTAACTTCGAAGTAGACCTCGTTTGCAGTCTCTCAGCTCCCTGCTTGAGGAGCCATATACTTGGCTCCGCGTGGGGACGATTACTCATTATCCGACTAACAGCCTACTTGACGGACTAAGAGGTGCAGTCGCTAGCAACGGGAGGTGAGTTGTATACAACGTCCATGAAAAAATCAACGAATTTAGCAAACATGAGGTCAAAGAAGGACTATTGTGTCCCATCATGCAGTCAAAGGGCAAAACAACGAATTGCTGCAGGGGATCATGCAAGGTTAAAGCAAGAAGCTCAGTAATAAAAGGCGTTAAAAAACATCATCGGAGAAATCCTGTTAGGCCAGGTGTGGACAATTATAGACTTCATCACTGAACACCTACTCGGCAACTGTTTCGGGATGAACTCAAGTAGACCACGATCAGCGCTATCGGGACTTCTATGGACCAGCAAAAAGTTAAGTCGTGCGGATGCGATATAAAAGCAACTGCGAGTGCGACAAATATACCGTGTCAAGACCTTAAGGGTTAAGTTGACGTACAAAGCAAGGCAACCTCCGCGCCGAGAAAAGGTGCGGTCACGCTACAGTAGGGCATTGTTTTGCAGCGCACTTCGCTCTCCGTGACGTCGGTGCACAACCAAGTATCAGTGAAGGCGAGAACATCTAGACTGCATTCGTCAAAAGCGGAGCCGACTTGGCACAGCATGTTTCGCAAGCTGCGCAAATTACTGAAAATGACCTAAAGGTATTTAGTATCATGAGCCCAAGAGATTGCGCCACTAGAACAAGTTCAGGCAAGGAGCAAATGCACCTCGAGGAGCTCATTTCCCTTGTTTTACGACGGGCTTCTTCACCGTGCAGCCCACAGAAATTCAGCTCTCCGTCAAAGCAAGATCTGGGTGAAACTAGACATCAGTATCTTTGACCTTGAAGGAAAAGTAGAAGCGCAGGTTGCAACTCCGGAGCAGGTGGAGAAACACGCAACAAGCGTGGGATAGCTACTGTAGCCGTTGTACATTTCTCCCGTCTCATTTGTACTTTCCTATTTCCATGTCTGCTACTTATTGTATAGTTTGTTTTAATTGTGCAATAAATTACTGGTAAAAGCACATTTTGGGCTTGATTCGCCTTGTGGTTTTGGCTACGCGTGCTGTTTTGCTTGTAATTCTGCTTGCCTCGTTCATCGATTATCGGTGCTACCACCAAATGATTATGCCGACTAAGTTTGGTCTTCCGACCGGACTGTGCGGATGACTGGCAGCCTACCGAGGATGGTTTTATCGAAGGTCTGGTCCAGCATTCCTAATTTATGGACCAAGAGTTCTTTCATGTAGTCAGGCCCTTAATTTTGGTCTTTTACTACATGTAGGTTGACCAATTTTCCTTCTTTGTAAGCTCGAAACTCCTTTTCTTTGTGTTTTACCATGTCGGGTCACGTTTCCCACATTCACAATATAGAAGATTTTGTCTGTCTCTCCTTGCTGCCTTCGCTCCGTTTAATCTGTAGGCGTGGTTTTTACAATTGGAAGTGCTTTTTGCATACGTCCCATTACTTCTCTGTCATCAAGGTTCGGAGATGTCGCTGCTTGGCCTCCTACACACATCACGACTGACGTTGTATATTTTCTCGATAACTGTCCGGCCGACGCACCTTACGATAAGCTGGAAGCCGCCGTTCTAAAGCGCACCACGGCTTCCGACAAAGATGGACTTAGCCAGTTACTCTCCGGTGTTGCATCAGGCAATTGCACGCCGCCACAACTCTCCAGACACAAGCTGACAGACATTAAGCAAGCTTTACGAATGCTCTCATATAAACGCAGCAAGTCCATTACTTGCTTCGCTCGCAAACGCCGATCATAAGACTGGCCCGACTACAGCCATTTTCGAGAGGTTATCGAAGCTGGAGCTCGTTACCTCAAACATTAATTGACAACGTGGTTGAAGCCCAAGGCGCTCCTCGCGAAGTAGTCGAAGTCTCACCAGGAGTTCGACACGTCTAGATTGTGTTTACCATCATTATTCTGGCAATGATGAAAGGAATTGTCGACCTGGTTGTAACGACCTGTAGGCATTCTATAATGCACAGCATGGCAACCTCCACGCCAGCCAGTGATGGGGACAGCCGCTTCTGGCCAATCTTAGGGTCGTCTACTTTACGTCTACGATTCCTCAACCAGTTCGTACCGCTTGAATGACACAGGTGTTGAGGTCAGCGACATTCCTCGTGCTGCAGAAAACCGCAACATATTTCTAACCGGGCTGACATTACAGACGGCTAACAGCAGCATGATCCGTACGTGCGGCCAAAAAAGCTGACTTAACATTGGTGTCCTTCGAAGTTTTCTTTTTGTTTTTCGCATTGCTGACGTCCAAGTCCCCATCCTTGGTGTTGCTTTCCTTACCCATTTGGGTCTGAGCTTTGACCTGCGTTATCGTTAACTGCGAGATAGTTTAACATCTTTGTTCATCCCGGGTAAAGTCCCTTCGATCAGTTCGATCAACCTGCGCTTGCCATTGCCCGTGGACAATGTGTTCGCCGAACAATTGCTGTAGTTTGTTACGTTTTATCTACCGCCTATTGGCTTTTCTGAACATAAACACGAAACTACTCGCCACATCTTAACACATACGCGGCCAGTAACCGCCCGGCCTCAGCGATTACATCCAGCCAAGCTCGCTACTGCCAAGACAGAATTCGAACTTCCGTCTCGTCTCGGGCTCGTTCGTCCTTCCAATGGCCCATGTTTCTACAGCTACCTATGGTTTTCGAAAGCACAAGTGGCGACTGGAAACCTTGCGGAGATTACCGGACACTAAACAATGCCACCGAAATAGCTAGATATCTGATTCCGTCCATTCATGTTTTTTAAACGGGTCCACATGAAAGAACAATGTTCTCTGAGATTGCTTTGGCTCATGCGTTCTACCAAATTTCGCGTGCTCCCGATGGGATTCCGAAGACCACTTTAATCACACCATTTTGTCCGTATGAATTTGCACGCAATCCATTAGGTCCACGAAATGCTGCACAGGTTTTGCAAAGGTTTATCGTTGAAGTCCTCAAAGGGTTTTCTCTCGTCCACACAAAACAACTTTGATTGGTCTTCAAACACTGCTCAGTAGGGCGTTAAGACTAATTGTGCTAAATATATTTTGTCCAAGGCTCTGTTGCATCTATGGGTCACCTCATTGATTGCAACAGCATTCGTTCGTTTTCCGAAAAAACGGGCGATCGTAGCCTACCCCGTGCCGCCATCCTTCAAACCTTTCCGTTTTTTCTCGGCATGATATTTTCTAAAACCGTTTCATACCAGATTGCTCTAAGCTACTCCAGTCACTGCAAAATGTACTTAAAGGCAGGTCACGAAAATTCTAGCCCACTCAAGAAGCGGTTGATACATACTGTAGCGAAAACGACACGACAGGGGGGTAGACGTTTATTGTACACCGAAAATGGGCACACGAGGGTCTCGCGCGCGCCATCGAATATCGACTAGGTTTCCGTCCCACAACGCAACACAGGTACGGATGTTAGAGCCGAGCCAGTCCTTTCGCCTCGGGAGCTCTGACTTGGAAGATCTGCCTTCCTGTTTTCGCCTCGATCTCCGCCTCTCTGCACCCGATTTGGATCGGCCAGGAGTCGTTCGAGAGCTCTCGACTTGCTCGTTCTGGGTTGTGTCAATTGGCTCGGCCTCGGTCCTGTGGGCTGCGCTGGCGGCGTATTTGTCTGATTTATTGCGCTGTCCACATATTCCCGCTCCGTAGTTCCGGGCCCAGGCTCGTCGCTAGCCGTCCTTCTCGATCCGCTCTCAGCTCGCTCTGAAGAGCTCCCCCGAGGCATTCTTGGAAGCGGCCCCTTTAAACCCGCCTCTCCTCGAGGACCTTTCTTCCTCTCGTACCATGGTCGCAGGAGAGCAGCATTCACCCAACGTTCCATTCCTCCGCAGTCGATTAAGAAGTTGCCCGCTTTCTGGTCGATAATGGTGTAGGGGCCTTTCCAGCGTTCCCTGAACTTGCTTGCGCCCGGCCCGTTATGATCCGGCCGATCGTTGTTCCGTAACTTGACTCGTTCTCCAATCCTGAATGGCCTCCACTTGTGAGCTTCATGCCTGGCGTCGTAATTTTGCTTATTCCGCGCTGGTCGAGCTTTAGTTTCGCTTCTAGCTTTCCCTCGCAGTCGCTCTTGATGCCCAGCTGGATGTTTCCGCTCACCCTTGTTCGGTAGGCAAGTATCGAGCGCAATCCGTGGTTCTCTGCCGAACAGTATTTCGAATGGCGCGACCTTGGTGGTTGATTGCATGCTGGTCCGATACGCGATCAGAACCTGAGGCAAAGCATCTTCCCATGCCAACTTCGTGCAGTTCATCCACGTCTTCAATGTCCGGTTGAACCGCTCGGTCATGCCGTTGGTTTGTGGGTGGTACGGTGAAGTTCGCCGTCTCTGGATGCCCCACTTGTCCAACACTGACTTAAACGCTCTTGACTCGAAGCAGGGCCTTTGGTCCGTGATGATACACTGTGGGATCCCATACCTTGCAGGCACATTGAATACGAATACTTGCGACACTGTCTCGCCTGTTTGGTCCTTGATTGGTATGGCTTCCACCCACCGAGTGAAGTGGTCAATCATCACTAGAATGTATCTGTTTCCTGTTCGACTCACTGGTAAGGGCCAAAAGACGTCCAGTCCCCAACACTGAAGTGGCTCACCAACATCCATCGATCGCATCGGCGGTCTCGGGGACTCCATCTCCAGACTCGTTTGGCAGTTTGGGCACCCCCTAATGTATGCCGCGACATCCTTCCTCATGGTTGGCCAAAACACTCGCCTCCGCAGCAATTCAAAGACCCGCTCGAATCCCATATGGGCGCCATCATGAGTTATACGCATCACACGTTCTCGCTGATTTGGTGGAACAAAAGGCACTTTCCGTCCGTCTATCGCCACCACCACGTTATCGTTTTCGACCTTCAGCCTGTCCCAGATCTTGAGGAGTTCCTCCACCTCTTCCGATGTGGCCTCCGGTTTGGTGCCAGCCTGTAAGTGAGAGCACAACACCTTCACGCATTCATCTGTCCTTTGATCTCCCAGCAGGTTTCTCTCCCCCATCGCGATCGCACGCACCGGTATGGCATTGTCTGGCATGATGTCGTCCAAACACGGGCGTGACAACATATCTGGCAATACATTCTGCGTTCCATCCACGTGCTCAATGGTGTAGTTGAACTCATGCAAGCGGTAGGCCCATCGCGCAAGCCGTCCCCGCGGGTCTTTCGCCGTCATCAACCACGAGAGCGGTTTGTGGTCAGTGACGACCCGGAATTCATTCGCCAGTAAGTAATTTCTCCACTTCTCTAACGCCCATACGATGGCCAAGCATTCTTTCTCCGTGGTTGAATACTTCTGTTCCGCCCCCGTCAGCACTCTGCTCGCGTACTCCACCACCCCAGCCGGTTGAGACAAAACCGCACCGATTGCCACGTTGCTTGCGTCGACAGCCACAGTGAACCTCTCACCAGGATTGGGTAGCCGTAGACATATCGAGGCTTCTGCTATGCACGCCTTTAGATGGTCAAAGGCTTGATCCGCTTCAGCTGTCCACACGAACGGCACGTCCTTGCGAAGCAGCTTTAACAACGGGCTGACCTTCTCTGCGAACTGCGGCACAAACTTTGAATCATATGCCACCACTCCCAAGAACGAACGGAGCTGACGCTTGGATTTTGGTTTTGCGAAGCACTTGATCGTCTCGCGTTTCTCCGGAAGTGGATGGACTTGACCATTGCCCACGATGGGACCCAAGCATACAATCGACTTTTGGGCAATCTGCGACTTTTTACGACTGAGTTTCAGACCAGCTTCATCCAGTCTCTGCAGTACTGCTCCAAGTCTGGTCACATGTTCCTGTTCCGTCTCAGAGAAGACGATGATGTCATCACCATAAACAACCACGCCTTGCAGGTTCGCGAGGACCATCAGCAACCAACGCCTGAATGTAGCTGGGGCGTTGCACAATCCAAACGGCATTCTCAAAAACTCATACTGCTGGCCATTGACACTGAACGCCGTCTTGTGGCGATCTTCTTCTGCGATCGGCAGCTGCCAATATCCCGAGCGGAGATCAATCAGAGATATCTGCTTGGCACTGTGAAGGCTTGAGAAAATTTCTTCCATCTGAGGCATCGGGAATGCATCCTTCACAGTCACCCTGTTTAGTTCTCTGAAATCGATGCAAAATCGATAGGTTCCGTCGGCCTTCTTCGTCAATAGCACGGGTGATGAATACGGGCTGTGCGTTCGCCTGATGATTCCTTTCGATTCCATCTCGGTCACCTGCTTCTGTATCTCCCCCAGGGTGTTCTGTGGAATTCGTCTGAAGATTGGCTTGCATTGTCCTCCTGGGATCAACGGTATTCGGTGTTCAACCCAATTGCAAAATCCGGAATCATCTTCCGCGTCTGTGAACAAGTGAGCATACCTGCTCAGTACGTTGCGTATTGCACGGTTCTGACAATCAGGCACGGCTTTGAGGGCACCAACTCGGTCGGTTCTCCCCTGGTTTATCTCGATCGTCTCGTTAGCCACGATCACCATATCGTTTTTCAGGTCAATTGTGACACCGAGCCGTTGCAGGATGTTGGTTCCGATGATGGTTTCGGTTGTCTCCTCCACGATGAACATGTCATGGCTGATGAGCGTTTCTCCTATCCTGATTCGTAACCGCTGCGTGCCCGTCACTTTCAAAGAATGCCCGCCGACCGTCTGCATCGTGATTGAAGATGGGTTTACTGGAACCCCATTGAACCTCTTCGTAATTGACACTGCCGCTCCTGTGTCTACTATGGCTCGGACAGACACACCTTCTATAGTTACCTGGAGGACTGGTACTCGCCACCGACTCGGCATGGATAGAGAGAAACAATGGGGCACATTGACGTTAGTGCAGAATCTCGCCACATGACCATTCTGGTTGCATCGGAAACAGCGGCGACCGTTCCGGATTACCCGTACATTGCGTTGTGAAGTGGTGCTTGAAGACTGTATCGACACCAGCTGCTCCACCATTTCGGATAGGCGATTTACTTGCTGTTCCAACTCAGCATGCTGGATGCTTCTCACTGTCACTCGTTCCGATAAATTCTGGGCGACCGTTACCAGATCCAACGCTTTGCTGTCTCCCACCAGCGACGCCAAGTTCACCTGATCATGGAGTGGACCGGACAGACTTCGGATAAACTGCTGTTTCAGTAGGCGCTCTCTTGTTTTGCCCTCTAACTCGGGGAGCCCAATCGTTAGATGTCTGTCCAGCTGCTGGAGAAACACCATCAAATCCTCCTGTTCGTCCCACCTGGCTGCGTGAAATCGTTGCAGTGCTCGTTCTCTCTCCAGATCCTTCCCAAATTCTGCACACAAGGCAGCCCTCATCTCAGCGAACGAACAACCGGGTTTGGCCTTTCAAGTGAGCAAATACACCGCCTTGGCTCGTCCACTCAACCGTGTGCCCAAAGCAATTAGCAAATTTGCATCCCCTCACCCCGTGCAAGCCGCAATTCCGTCGAACTCATCGAGCCACGCCTCCACGTCACCGGCCGCAAACTGCTCTAACTGGGTCAACTCCATCACGATTGGTCACGGCACCAGTGTAGCCAAAACGACACGACAGGGGGGTAGACGTTTATTGTACACCGAAAATGGGCACACGAGGGTCTCGCGCGCGCCATCGAATATCGACCAGGTTTCCGTCCCACAACGCAACACAGGTACGGATGTTAGAGCCGAGCCAGTCCTTTCGCCTCGGGAGCTCTGACTTGGAAGATCTGCCTTCCTGTTTTCGCCTCGATCTCCGCCTCTCTGCACCCGATTTGGATCGGCCAGGAGTCGTTCGAGAGCTCTCGACTTGCTCGTTCTGGGCTGTGTCAATTGGCTCGGCCTCGGTCCTGTGGGCTGCGCTAGTGGCGTATTTGTCTGATTTATTGTGCTGTCCATATATTCCCGCTCCGTAGTTCCGGGCCCAGGCTCGTCGCTAGCCGTCCTTCTCGATCCGCTCTCAGCTCGCTCTGAAGAGCTCCCCCGAGGCATTCTTGGAAGCGGCCCCTCTACAATACGACAAGCTTAAGCACATAATGTCCAACGCTACCGCACTTGGTTATTTGAGGACTTATATTGGCGGCGCCTACATTCTCAAAACTGACTCATCTTAGACCGTCGTTGGAACTGTTCCCCAGCAGGTAATCAGTGGTCAACGAGAAGCACAATCCATTTTCTCGCAAATTTCGGTCAACACGGATACGATGCTGCACCTTTTGTCGAGAACTTTTAGCTAGATACCTCGCGTTCAACCATTTTCAACCTCTGCTTAAATCTTACCCGTTTAGCTTCTAACAGACCATAAACCACTTGCCTTTTGCCTTCCGTGGTTTATCCGACCGGTTTTCCCTCAGAGAAATTCATCATTTTGATTATATCACGGGTTTCGACCGACCCTCACCATCTTGATGCTTCCAATAAAAGTTGTTGCAGATGCAAACTCGCATGTACGTCTTCACGAAGTTTCACGGCATACGACCAGCTTACAAGCCATAGCAGCTCATCAGGAAGGAGATCCTGAGTATGCGCAAATGAGATCAAATCTATTAATTGTTAACTCAGACTTCACCATTGACTGTGATATTTTAGCAGCAAGCCCCTGTATTTTGTCCCTCAGCATTACCGCCGAATCCCCCTTGACCACCTGCATGGAACCTCACGCCGAGGATCTGGGCAGCCGTCAAGAGCAAATTTGAAACGGTGGGTATTTTTCGCGTTGCTGTTTGGATTTTCTAAAATTGCATATAACCACTTTGTCGGTCTTTTTTGTGTTACTAAACAGTAGCACCATATATATACTACCTCGAGCATCCCTTTTGCAACTCTCTATCGCTTTTCGTGTCTTACCAATTTTTATGGGTTTCACGCTGTCTATTGCTTTGTCACTCTTTGTTTACTCCTGACCAATGCGCGCTAAACGTTGTGGTCCCTCTCTTTCTTCAAAGAGAGCAGCGCAAACAGCATCAACGAGAGCACCCTCAGCATATTCATCCGTGTTGAAGGATTGCAGGGTCATGCTTGATGACCCAATTAGTGCCGCTCAAGCCAAAATTCACCAATTAGAAAATGAGCTTAACATGCTTAAAAAGGACCTGCTTACGATAACTACAACTTTGGAGAACCCTAAACCGCTGTCGGTTCTGTCGGGATTAAAGAAAACTGCTAATCCAAATGAACTGAACGCCGCTGGCGAGTTGTTAGCAGTACTTTGAGACGAAGTGAAGGAAGTGTACGTCGTTCCCAGAACGCCCTCATATTCAACGTATCTGAACGCTTGCTAATTGAAAAAGTGAAGCGGTCTCTTTTAAGTGTATGCAACACACTACCAGATTGCTGTGCGTGCAAGCGGCAACGCAAGTCTGGTAAAACTCGCAATTGCCTCATAGTTTTGACTTGCCCTACTCCACAACTGGCTAAAGCATTTAAAGGCCATAGGCTGACTGTGTCCACGGGAGCAAACCTTGGGCCGATTATCATTAAGCCTGACAAAACCCCTCTTCAAGGATCCTTAATGTTGTCAGGCAAGCCAGAGGGCAAGCGCAAACCTCCAATTGACTCATCTGCAAAATCTTCGGCACAACCGACCATCGTGCCAATGATAGACCTCGACCTGTCTCCAAAACAAGATCTCACTTCGATTGCGAAACCTGCAACAGCGCGAAGCTTGCCTTGGACTGAAGTCAATGAAGGCTCTTCGTCTGTACTGGCTGCTATAACCATCGATTCTACTATCGATGTGACTTATAGTTACTCAGACATGCATGATACTGACGCCTCACATGGTCAGCCATCTAAGCGCATGCTTAACTGGGTATTTAACTTGGCAACCCCACTGCCCGCCGTCACCAACCCTAAGCAGAAACTCTTTCTCACCGCAAAATCCACCATAACAGGAGGCTTCTTTCAGTCTGCATTGAACAGGCCTTTTTCATCCTCACTCTCCGCCATTGCCGTTGATACTGCAAGTGCTACGTCACATAGCAACTCGGACATGAGTGCTTAGTCTACTATTGGCCTTGTAGCCCAGACTTATAAGCCTGATTCTGTTGTTTACTTGCCTACTGACAACAATCAGCTTAATAGTCGCAATCGGCCTCAAACCCCAAGTGCCTCGAACAACTCACGCCAACCCAACAACAGGAAACGCCCTAAAGCATGGCTTCCAACCCCAGCGTGACACAGAAACAACGCCAATTCCAATATTCACAACGCAGAAGCATTGAAGCGCAGATCCCCGCAGCCATCACCTCCTTTTATGAATGTGGTAACGCCCCAACGCATCCCACACCGAAAACCTTATCTACTTGAATAGCCCAATTCTTCCGTTCTGCTGGTTAATGACAACAACGGATCCAAGAGTTGTACTTGGCTCCCAACTCAGCGAACCTTGAAAAACTCACGCCAACCTAACAACAGAGAAAGCCACAAAGCACGGCTCTCAAAGCCAATGAGGTACCATCACACCGTCATATCCACTAATCAGAGTGCACATGAACAGGAGCGCAGATCGCCGCAGAAATCACCTTCATTTATGAATGCGGTAATGCTTCAACGCTTCTTCTCACATTGCAAGCCTTATCTACTTGAAAAGCCACACATCACAGGACTCGATCGCGGCTGCAACCGCACCAGTGTAAGCTGCGCCTCTTCTCCATATCTCCATACCATTTTACATACACCAATCGCGCCAGCAAAACACCTTGCTAAACAAGTCATTTCTAGTCGCAACACCGCTTACTTGCGATCACATAAGCTGCATATGTCGCGGACGAAGCACAGTCGGATGCATCCGAATGGTTTGCTTAATAAGGCGAGTTACCTACCTGCGCCACTGTCTTCTACGCAAGATGACCGTAAAAACCAGAACAAATACGCACCTCATCCAAGACAGTTTACCTTGGCCCCCATGAATTCTACCCCATTTTATGGGGCAGTGAGGGACACGGCCCGCCTTATACATATTAGCCTATTGCAGTTCCAACCAGCACAATTTTTGCACCTTCTGCAAACAACAGTTTACAGCCAGTCTCAACTACTTGGCTGCCTTCTATCGACCCACAGTTGGTAACCATCAAACATTCTACCTACGAACGGTTTCCTGAACAATCCAAAGCTATGCCAATTCAGACAGAATGCCTTGCCAGTTCCCAAATCCCATACTGCTCATTTCCTTATCAGGTCACTAGCGAAGTAACTGAAATCTACCCATCTTCTTCTTGCTCTGATGCTGTCCTATTCACACTCTACTTTCACTCCGGCTCCAGCTTCTGTCTTGAACACACCTAAGGGGCAGCCTCCATATCCACATCATTCCGGTCCTTTGTTACCCCACATCCTGGGCACAATGGCAATGTTTGCCAATGCAGATAGAGCTGCTCAAATCGTTCCAGCGCGTTACAACCCCTTTCTTATCGAAC
>OX104060.1:50858841-50893548 GCA_944474145.2 Dicrocoelium dendriticum
CCATCTTCCTGCTTCTGAGTCCCATCAGCGACGTGATGTAAAGAACGCGCTTGCAAATCATGTATACTAAACAAAATTACATAGGTTTTAGTGCATCATAGGCGCCGTTGCGCGCCAACAGTCTGTGTTGGTGCTTCTTGATTAATCGCTCTCCCTCTGTTTGGCTGTCTGTTGTCCGTTGCCCGTTTTTCCGAGATTTTCACAGTTACCTCCGCTAAAACAAGAAGGTCTATTCACTGGGAATGGTCGACCCATCCTCAGTAGCCAGCTGGTATAAGGGCTTGATACTTTCTCCGGGGATGAAGGACCCACACATAGTTCCAAATGGAACTCTTTCCGCCAGTCTGGGGGTGCTACCTTTACGGGGTCTAAACAAATGGGTTTACCTCGCATCATGCTCACAGTAGCACAATTTACTCACCTGGAATAATATATTTACATTGATCCCCTGTTCCACAACCGAAGACAAACCATTCTGGCGTGATTACCTTCATTGCCTCAATCATTATGATTCTCTATTCACCTGGAGTTTTCCTGATGTCACTTCACGGTCAGCGTTTCGCTCGTTTAAGTGGCTTTTCCAATAGCCTTCCGTAAATTTTTCACTTGGCCATGGAGACAATTACACTTACATTTGAAGGAATTCCGAATCCACCTTGCGAAGAATTGCATTTTTGCCTGTTATGGACATGTTCAGCCACAAGAAACAACTGCACTCACCGTCCCAATGACAAGTCCAGCGTGGATAGCTGGATGCGGTTTTTGAGCCGGACAAGAATAAAATAGAAAAAGCCGGCCTCTATTAACAATGTGTTTAGTCACCTGCATCATTATCATTCGACCCTGCGACCAATTTACATCATCGACCGGCTTCAACGAATACTACAGGATAATTACTAAGCCATTCGGCCAACCAAGGAAGAATTTTGGCTGTCAACCGACTGCATATAATAGAGTGTAAAATCGATCTACACGTTACATAGATAACTAGCACTACTGTTCATCGGAAGCTACGGCAGTGTTCCAGGACGTGTTGGGTTTTTGCCTGGCCAGCGTTCCCCCTATAAAAAGCCACAAAGGTCCACTTAACACCGCAACGTGGCGGATGTGACTCTCTACAAAATAAAGTCACAGCTAATCATTTCACACTGACGCAGTCCTCAGCCTTCTACATCAAACTTGTGCAAATGTTTTTACTATGAAGAATGATTTGATGGAGCACTGATCATCCCGACTTCGTAATGGTCGTTGATTGCACCAAAACCTTGTTTGGGCTCCTCTGCTCATGGATCACTACATGGCGAACTTACCCCCAACTTGTACCTTGACGCAACAGTTTTGCCTGATTTTTGTGCGCCACATTGCCATCATGTTCCTTAGTCTAACTATTACGTGACAATATGCTCACTCGTATGGACTACATCTTTTCGTTTATTTCTTTCATTAAAACTAAATGTTTTAACATTTCAAAGAGGTTATGCTTGTATGCATATTTGATCACGCCTTTGCAGGTGTGCCGTTTTACCGAGAATATACCATTTATTTATTTATTATTTATTATCGTTCGCTTCATTTGGCCCAGCATAAGCTCCGCGATCTAGCTGTGGGTCAAAGCTATACCACTTTGCATATAGACAAAATCCACTGTCACACGATTACCGTGCCCTGCACGTTCGCTCCTCCCGACGCCGGTAAAAAGCATGTTCATCTTGGTATCGTTGGACGCTTTTCTCCATCCAACGGTTGCGTCTGCTTATTGCCATGTTTCGGTTGTTATACGCGTTGGTCATTTGCTGTGCCCTTATGTGCTACCTTTAAAGAAATTGTGACGCGAGAACTCATTGAAACTTGGATTTTTGTCTTTGGCAAGCTAGCCATTAGCACTAACCATAAATGGCCCCATATCCTTTCGGCCCGGTTTCGTGCCTCGAACCGCTTAGTTGGTTGTTCCCATCTACGGACAACCGCTCCCACCTAGCTGCTAATATATCATTGAATATTTTTCATCGTAAACTTAAAGCCATAAATATTGCTTTGCAGCCGAACTCACAATGCTCAGACCGTCCCCAGATTATCGTGCTTGGTATTCGTATCACAAGTAAGAAAGACATTGGCAGTTGTTCCGCTG
Source organism: Dicrocoelium dendriticum (assembly GCA_944474145.2). Classification (NCBI taxonomy): domain Eukaryota; kingdom Metazoa; phylum Platyhelminthes; class Trematoda; order Plagiorchiida; family Dicrocoeliidae; genus Dicrocoelium; species Dicrocoelium dendriticum. The sequence continues at coordinate 50,860,970 of OX104060.1, forward strand.
AGTTGGGCTTTTGGCACTGCGCTCAGTCTTTGTGGAGAAATGATGCTAAAGGCAAAAGGTACTGAAGAAGTTGATCCGACGTCGTACATCAAACCTCAGAGGCAACACCACAGCTTAATTCGTCCGGCACCGCCTCGAATCAGCCGTCGGAGTCAATAGGTACATCCGGCTTCACGCAATTGCTCACATGTTATTGTGCGTGTAGCATTCGTCCGGACACCTCTGACGCCGCCTTACGAAAGTCGAGTTAAGGGTGTTGATCGGATGGGGAAGTACTTCGTGATGGATCAATATGGTTATTAGGAAACCGTGATCATTGACCGCTTGAGGCCGAGTTTCATCGAGGCGTGATCACCTCTTACAACCAAAGTACTTCCTGTCACCGAACAACCCACCTTTCCAAGTGCACTTCTTACTCAGCCCATGAGTGAGACCTCTGTTCCCTCTCCTGCACCACAACGATCTTACAGCACAACCTTGAACTTACCACGTGGAACCGGCTACGGATTTACATTGCTTCGCCCTTCCAGATTACGATGAAGGACACAAGTGTCAAGCATTCGGCTTATTGCTCTAGGGGCGCTCTGTAGCGATCGTACTTTTCTCCCCTCCCAATTGCTCTTCCCATTTATATTATTCACTTTACAGTTTTGTTTTAACTACAATGAATAACCGAGAAAAAGACATTTTCGGGTTTTAATTCGCCTTCTGGTATTGGCCGCCAGTGTTGTGCTGTAGGTCGTCGGTCTGCTTGTCCCATTCAAAGATCAGCATAGCTAGCGCGTCGAAGTATTCTGCTGACTGAGGTTTGTCTTCCGACCGGATTGTGCGAATACCTGACGGCCTACTGAGGATCGTGTTTTACCGAATTTCAGGTCCAGCGGTTAGGTCATGGGTTCTTTAGGTAGTTAAGCCCTCTCACTCTGTCCTTTCCACTACAATACAGCCTAGCATACGCTAGAACCAGCTCTTTTTGTATAAGATCAGCTAACGCAATGGCAATCCCGCACATAACACTCTAATCGGTATACGAGTCTCAGCGACGCAGAGTTTTTACCAAACGCACTGAGGAGGTTGGCGGTTTTGGATTGACGTCAGATATTTTAGACGTTAACGTCGTAGATGGATCCACTTGCGATAAATAAGCAGTAGTAGTAACGTAAATAATAAGCTGTCAGCTGTATGCTGTAACTGCGCATCGCTGTCGTACTACGGTAGTAGTCTGCGGATCCTCTGATTCCCTGTGTAAAATTCTAACTACAATTATTTTATTATACAATTAGGCAACCGTTGTGGTTTATTGAACTGATCGTTGAGTTCGAGTACTTGACTTGCTTATCGCCAGCTGAATGGTACGTGTTTAACAAGTTTCAATAAATTGTTGGGCGGCAGTGTTCCTGAACGTGATAGGAATAAGATTGGTACGAGTGAAACCTATAAAAGTCACACGTGTCTGCTTAACAACAACGCGACGTGGCGAATGTGACGCGTCACTGACTAATACCAATTCCTCTTACGTATCTAGAAGATATTACCCAAACCACGAACTTCAGTCATCCAATGTAAACATTTCCTTTCAAAACTTCCCATGCTGACGACCTGATCAAAAACAACCACAAATACGCGTCACTTTTACAAATTAAAGTAACAAAAACAAGCACGTTTTTACTTGCAAACATGCATACTAATTTATGACCTGGATCTGCATAAATAAAATTTATTCACCGCTATGCGAGGCATGCCATTAAAGACATGATCTTATTAACAGGCCTGCAATTGATCAAGAAATGTGCAATAATACGATAGTCTTTGCTTATATGTAACTTACTAAATGTTTGCAGGTATTTATATAGTTGTGTTGCCTGTGTTCACAGTTGTGTTGATATTCTTTTGAATCGGTTCAATCTCTTCGTCACCTTTCAGCGGAATGCCTAACGTCTGTTGATTTGAAATGCTTTTGCGTAGGCAACAGTAATGGCTTTATTTATTGGCGAGCCACATCCGCCGCGTCACGGTATTGTTAAACCTACGTTTGTGGCTCTTTATAGGGAGAAGGCTAGTCCTCGGAAACTCACCACGTCCTGAAACATGGCCACCGAACTATTTGTTGGAACGGGGTAAAGCAGAAACTCCAGCTGGCACCACGAAAAGGTTGTTCGGTTAGCCGATTACTGATAGACTTGTACAGGTATTACCTTTACCCGTCCTCAGTGTTTGCACTCCCATAATCATGCTTTATAGGCGTCCTGCACAGCTCAGAATCCCATTTATTTATTTAGTTTGTTTGAGGTACGGACTTTACCTAAAGGTTAATGAGCCAACGTAAAAGCTTTTTTACTTAAGCACAATGCGGTACGTCAGAAACAACATCGTGCAGACCATCGGTGTATGGGATGCATGCACAACATTGTAGGTAGTAATCCAGGTGCCGTGTTGCTTTGTATAAGAGCGAAAGGACGCAAAAAGAACAGCATAGGATAGATGTTTGTGGTCCGGCAAGAGAAACCACGTCGTCCATCAAGGACATGACGAAAAGGTGAAAGCCAGGGACATTGCAAAAGGTTCAAGTCAGCATGGGCGCTATCCGGCACATGCTGGCTGGAGCTGTAGAGGAAAAATGACAATGGCTTGATCTCACTGAATATCAGTTAAAACAAACCAGCTTTATATGCGGAGTTTGTGGCATACGCGTTTAGAATGATCGTAGCTTTCTCAACCGTTTTACATTAACTTATTCAAGTAACCTAGCTTAACCTTTGCTTAATGACTAAAGTGCTGTTTTGGCTTCCGGTTAATCTCGGAAAGTTGTTAGGTTGGCAAGCTTTCCAGTAGTTGAAGAACGGTAGCTCATTTGTGAAGTAAATTGAAAAAGTAGCTAACCCTGCCGGTGAAACCCCTAGGTTTTAATCAACTTCCGTACATGAGTAGTCCTTGACGGCCGGGGTCTTTACAGAAATGGAACAGTTGCTTTTACTATAGATTCGGTTGCCAAGAAACTTGACGCATGGTCGGATCTACGCACAGTTAACAAGATTCACCTTGATTCTTCAGCGGGAAAAGCGCTTGAATACTTAGCAAAGATGTTCCAAGTGTTCGTCTGGTCTTGCATTCGTTATTATTATGGCATCAACGTGGACAAAATATAGTCTAGGCCACGCAGAAAGTGGTACATAAAATGCTGAAAGCCTACAGCGGCGCCGAGGCCGAAGGCCATAAGGATGTACTCATATTAGTCGCACCATCGCCAGCAACACTCAGTAAATCTCCCTAATGCTAACAATGAGCGATTGCTACAGCTGTGTGAAAACGCTCGTCACTTTCTCGCAAGCCCAACCTTTAGACTAGCACCCGCCAAACCCTGACTTGGCGCTCGTCAGTGGGTGCGTTTTGGTAGGCGTCCGCAAGGTCGATGTGGACGCTTTGACACCAGCCGGCTGGCGAAGCCAGGTGTTCTTAATGTGTATCATAGTGCGTTGGCTTTCGGGCTGAATAAGCACCCAATGATCACCTACGAAGCTGGCTGGATGCGTATTCGCCAACCGTTACTATCAGCAGACCCGTTTCCATACAGCATGTCAATTTACCAAACTGGACATTGGATCCCTATACTGTTCCTGCAACCTATGGATGCTCGCTGGGGTATTCTAGCTGAAAGCGAATACAATGAGACCCGTAAAAGTTCAAGGCAAAACTGCGTGATAGCCTGAAGAGAGACCGAAAAGGCTTGTAGACTCATCACGTCACGGAGTGGGAGACAGCCACTGTCGTTGGTAACCATCGTAAGTTATTCCTTCTGTTACGGGAACAAGGCAGCGGGAGAAGTAGCGTTAGCGTGGCCACATGCGACGAGAGTAGGCAGATGACCCACACTCAGTCAGGCTTGTTTCAGCGCTGAGCCGACTTTACGCAAGGTCATTTAACCAACCTGAGTTATCGCCTTCTTTTTTGGGCATGGAGCGCGCTTCTACCTGGGCCGTCTCCTTAGAGCCGCTTGCACGCGCAAAAGTCGAACGTGAGGTTAAGCTGTTGAAATTGCCTTAGGCCACAAGGGCAGGAAGAATTCCTCCAGCTCTCTGTAAATTCAGGTGACCTGCTTTTATCGATGTTTTACATGGGTTGCTAGTAAAACTTCGGGAGCAGGAGACGGTCCTGATAGAATGGAGCCGTTCCGTATCAGTCCCAAGCTTCAAGGGAGCTCCCATTCAAAATGCAACAACCACAGAGGGATCAGCCTGATCTCCATAGCCTCAAATATTTTGCGTCTATCGTTCTCCACTGTACGACTGGCACTCGTGAAAGCCAGAGGCAGGAAAAGCATGCGGGGTTTCGTTGAGGTCGTGGCTGCATCCACGACGCCTTTAGTTTGCGCCAGTTTTAGGGCACCGCCATGTGGTTTAACAACACATTGTTGTGGTGTTTCTTATTTTAAAAGGTCCCTTTGACCCAGTCGCTCGACGTTTCATTGGAACCTGTCTGTTCAGGAAGTGCGTACCTTCTAGGCACGTATACATTAGCATAGCGCTGTACGCGGGTAGTTAGTGCAATAGGAGTTCTTAAGGTCCACGGCTGCCACCCTACAATATCACCAGCGGTGTCAAACAAGGTTGCCCCTGCCACCTCTACTCTTTAACGTTACAACTTACAAACTCATGCAAATAGACTTCGCTGGGCTCAACCTAGAAGGTGTGGAGCTACTTCTTGTTGAGCAAATTCCTGACGGTGTTCTCGGATGACCTCGATCTAATCTGTCACAGCTCCCCAGCATACTAAGCAGCAGTGGACTGATCAGTATTGATAGTCAATCCTTTTTAAGCTATACTTTGCTCCATCGAAATGCAAAGTACTTCTCCAAACTTGTCAGGGACCCACCTAGGCGCTGTATCTTGATAATAATCAGCTAGAAGTCGTTCAGGAATTCAAGCACCTGGGCAGTTGTACTGATGCCCGTGGGATCGAAAATGTTATTATGAAGCTTATAGCAATAGCTCGTGGTACTTTCGCTAATCTCCGTCACTTGTGGTGCAGACGCGACATCACTTCTGCCCTGCAGGGCGACGTTTATAATGCAACCGTGCGTTCAACCCATATATACGGTTGTGAAGTCGGACACATCAGGTCGACATACATGAAAAGGCTTGTCACATTTAACCCTCATTTCCTGCGCGGCTTAGCTTACGTGTAACGCGAGCGCCGCTTGCGCGATGGGCGTATTCGGTGGCGTGTATTTGGTGCAGGAAGCGCGAGTAAACCGCTTAGCGGCGTTATCTCACCCAAAGGCTCCGATGACTTTTCTACTTGTTGCGCGGGCCAGCACCTCAACCGCCGCGACATACGTTAGTTTGCGCCCTGGGGTGCGGTTGAAAGAGGAGGAGGAGAGGCCAAGCAATGACTTGGTCGAGACAATTGAAGTCCCTCACTTTGAAGGTGCCGTAGGTTGGTGCAACTTGACTGCCTAGCCGGGATCCTAGGGTTGATGAACACGTTGGGTTGGACACACTTCCTACTATGCCGAAGAGCCGGGCTCATTGGCCTTTGTATTGTGAGTTCCTTTGGTTATCTCCACCTCCTTTAGGTTCCGCTGTAATATCAATCTCATGCAAAACGCATAATATAAAAGTTAGCAACATATTACTCGTTTGTTATCATTTTGTAGTGATAGCTTTTAGTCTCTTAGCTTTTGTATTGCGACAAGTTGGCTGAGATGTGGTTCTCACCCGCAGCTATCGGGCATTGGTGCTGACGATATAAGTCGAATGGCAGGGAAGAACGGTTTTGGTGACGTTTGCAGGTGCCATAATTATTTAAAGATAAGGTCGAATGAAGTCAGTCTTGAACTAGACGGAGTTGACTGCTAATCCCAAAATTGCATGACGTATAGTATTTTGATCAGAAATGATAATGGTATAGTCAGCCAGGCTGTCGCCGCACCGGCGTCCATCACCAGTCTAGTTTTGTTCTAGATGAATGGGAGAATCCCAATAGCGGTTGGTGGGGCGAATGATCTCGAGGTTCAGCGTTGGTCCGAGTTCTCGATTGTCAACTGCAAATTTGTCCAGTTGAAGGCATCTCGGGTTCGCAGAATTAGGTGGACTTGTAGTGAGGATTTGGTGACGAACGCCGTGTGTGGGCTCAGTTGTGTTTGTCTTCGTTCGGACCAAAGCTAGCACGTGCTTCAGTAATGACAATGATGTTTACGTTCTGTCATGAGTACACAAAGTCCGACGGAGTTAACTGTAACAACCACGCAGGTGACAGTTAGCAACGTGCTGCCATTAAATAACCTTACGCACTTAAGTAAACCAAACAAGCCGAAGTTGCTGAGGAAGTCGAGTACAAGTATATGCCTTTGGACCTTCGCGATGATAAGGGAGAAGCAAGATCCCGTCGTAAGGCAAAACCTAGATTAAGGTGCCTCCGGCCGCAAGTTGTTAGTTTAGTCAAGGTAACCGTCTGATGCATGCAACCCGCTACTTGCTGAGTGCGTTTTGCAAAGCGTTGGGGACACCACTCACGTCTGCCTTTATATCAACCAAAAAGTAAAGCTTGGTTCCAGAGTTTAGCACGTACAAAGGCAACTGTTGAGTTGGCTAGAGGAAGCCGTTGCTAATACTGGATGGCTTTGGTCTTTCTCGGTCGCAAACTTGAAGAGAATGGTGGATCCTTATAGCCAAGGGGCAATTATCCGCTGCCTTATGAAAATAACGATGGCGGTATCATTGTGACGGCTGCTGTCGTGGGGGTGAGTTGCTGCGATGCGGGCCCAAAGCGTTTCATCTTCGGTTGGTAGCTCACTCAGTCCAAACAGTAAATATGTTGCTATCCAATCCCAAGGTCTTCTATGGTGCTATGTCATGCTTATTATCCTCGAAAGCAGAACTCGGAATACAGTTCCTGATGGACTATGTAAAACAAGTCCTTATTAGGTCCTAGGTGATAAGTACTGATACTTTTGAACAATATGGTACTCACTAGCTAAATAACCTTAAGTTAATATCAAGACCTTCGCTTTTCCTTTCAGCTCTTGGCTCTATATTTGTTAGGGTAGAAGAGGCGACCTTGTAAGCATTTATAATAACGGTGCTATCAACTGAAACTCTTGTATTGACTTTGCAGCCAGCATATCTGGCCATGAAAGATTGTTGTGACCAGCCTAAATGCTTATTATTTGCTTTCTTACGATTTACAAAACTTTTACATTTACGTTGGTGCAATTTTTATTATCGATGTTTTGATATTTTTATAAAATAAGGAGCAACTTTCGTTTTTAAGCTGCCAGCTATATACACCGAGTCAATAAGTGGTTACATATGAAAACTTTATTTTTCGTCGCTTTTACTTGCAACAAAGTTAAACTACTCTATGTTGTCTTTGACCATATTATGCTTATTTACGTACATGAGGATATATGCATGGAATCTGCTAAAATTTTACAAATCGTGTGATGGTTGGGATGAACATCATCTAGCGAGCACTTTGCTATATTGGCCTTCCGTGCCTGGTGAAAATCCTGCATGCGCATCCATGTATTAATGGGTGGTGGGTAACCATGCGATGCATCGTCATAAACCATCAACCAACCCTTTAGCCTATTATGCGGAGGGCTTGGTCGGTGTGAACAGTCAATTTTTCCCAAAATACTACCCTACTGCTCCGGCAAGTTAGATATGCTATCCAGGCGTGGCAGCCGTAGCAGTACCATGATCTTGGTTCTCACTAGACTCTCAAAGAATAACAACCAAAAACGTTAAGGGCCTTTTTCATCTGCCCTATTAGTTTAGACTGGTTCCCAAACGCAGGTACAACTGTCGATAACGGGGTTTGCGAGGTAGCTCTTACTAATTAACCATAAACTGCACAAATCAGGCCAGGTTTGCCGCCTGTTGCTGAACTTAAACCGCAAAACTGACCTAGGGGATTATTCTCTTTAACTGGTAATGCAGTATAGCCGGGTTGAATGCCTTAAATTTTCTTTGCTTTTCACGTGTGCTGGCCTTGGTACGCACTCACAACTTATTTCACCACTGCCCTTAACCTGGCAATATTTAAAAAGTGAGTTTTGGTGGCGTTCTCGCATTTTCAGTTTAGTTTATATCTTGTTAGCCAGAGGGATACTATGCGCAAGCAATCGGTGCCTTACAAAAGTAAAAGACAATGGATTAATCGAGTTACACTTCTAATACGCGGATATCTCCGCTAGTCTATATAAGTTGATGGTAAGTCCGCTAAAACGCTTTACACTTCGCTTTGAATTTTAGTTTCGCGATAAGTTCTAGCCAATGGACCTGTTAACATTGTATTCTTACCCGTAACACACCAATGTTGCGTTGTACCATGAGTACTGCGCAACAACAAATAGCCGTATATAGCGAGGATGTTTTAAGCGCAACTTATGGCAGGGATGGCTAAAAAGAAACCGGACGAATTATTGGCGGAATCCGGTTCCGGATTCGGTGGTCACTGTAGCCAACTACAGGTCGCCTGGGCCTACAGCTGGACCATGGGTGCTTGCGTTGCACTACCCGCAGCTGCAGCAACACAATCCATATACAGTGTAAACACGATTAACCAATCCCGGGAGGTAGGTGAATAGAAGCCAAGTTTCTTCACCGGAGCCGGCAAACCGTACTTTACGGGCAACCCCAAGCACGCTGTATTTGGAGAATCAAGCGCACACAAGCCGGTGGCACGTCCGTAGGTTACTCAAAAGTGTGGTGCATGGAACGGCTCTTTGTGCCTAGAATGGTCACGAAGAACTGCAACCCGTGCACTTCAGTAACGACAGCAATCTCCTGGAACCAACATAGGCGAGGTACTGGGTCATAGACAGGTAAGCACGTTGTCAACATGCACATTAAGCGCAGTAACCTCTTGGATGTCAGGCAACAGCCGATAGCTTACAATGAAAATAACAGAATATATGAAGAATAACGTACACCAAAGTGCTGATATAAAACTACGCTAAATAAGCCCTTGTAATACTTTGGTTAACAACAATTCCGCGCTAATTTCCAGAGGTCATAAAATAATTGCCTTTAGAAAGAAGGATGCCACAAAAGCGAAACTGTTAAGGAACTTTTGACGATTTGCTTAAGCGACGTGTTCTGGTAACTAGAAGGTTATTCAGGTAAACGTTTAATTGTGGTAAAATGAATGCATAGAGACACGATAGCAAACCCACCACCTAAGGTAAAGCAACACAACAAGACGGCGCGGTTTGTACTTCCAACGCTGCGTACCTGCCAAAGCTGCATCAGTCCTGCTTACGTTCCCTGCAGCACCAGTCTTCATTCCGATGCTGGTTTGGATGGCTTGGTCTTGGCTCACTAGGCCTGCCGTGCTCAGGCACTCGGGACATCATGTGCTACAGCAACGTGCGCTCAAGGTTGATGAAGTAAACCCTATCGGCGACTGTCGCTCTTGCAAACGTTGCTTCGTCTATACATGTAACTGGGCTTGCTGTTACACCTCGGCAAGAGCCATTGTGAGCAGGTTGCGCCATGCACGCCGATCAATCGCCTTTGATTCCCAACGTCTTAAAGCAAGTATGGAGCGTGACAGGCTCACGTTGATCATATACTGGGAAGGAACCTTCTGTTTTTACATGCCGTCTCCCTACACTCAGCTGCAACGGTATCCGCGTCAAACCCGATGAATACAGTGTAAAGTAAAGGCTGATAGTTGCTGAACGCACGCAAATAGTGTCAAACTTTATGTAGCATGTAAACTGGAATTAAACGGCAATATATATAAGACCAAGGCGCAGCGGCGCGTGGGGTAACTATGTCGTGTAACTTTGTCAGGAAAGGTGGGCTATGAGAGGTTGCGTAATGGCAGACCGGTGGGATAGCCGGACGCTGGTGTGTAGCTCAAGGTCAAATGGGTAGCAGTGGGTTAGCCGTTTGGGTAAACCCTGACATACGACACTAATTTCCGTCATTGTGTAGGTAGGAATGTTGTCCATGCTTGCTTAAAGAAGACAGCTAAAGCAGATTGGGTAACAGAAAGCCAATGGTGGATTTGCGCGCACAGATAAATTTATATGACATAGTGGTTGCGTGGAGTCATGTGTAAGGTAAATTAACGCCTAGGCCGTTTGGCGTGGTCAGGTTGCATGGGTCCTGTAGACGTCCGCGAAACAACGCAAACCACCTGCTTACCTGATTAGAGCAGAAACGCAGAAATCGCTTGTAGATGTTGCGCCTTGAAATATGTGGTCAGTGAACCCATGGGTCAGGGTTAGTCCCGTCGGTTTTGAGCTCATGAGTGGCATCATTATGATTGTCAGCAGGAGCAGGTCCCTTTAACTTGGACTCCGCTGCTGTACAAATGACTTATTCTACAAAACATGGAACAGTGATAGGCTAAGCAGCGGAATATAACATAAAGCTTACTAATTCTAAACAAACAATCAAAATCAATGTTACTGCGCCTTGCCAGTATTACACCGTCACTGAGAGCCCAATATGGCGAAAAGACAAGCTACATAGGCGATACAGCCTCCCGGCGGCTTTAACTACTCCTATTCCTTAGTAAACATTATCCCACAGATGCTTAAGCAGCAGAAATATTTTTAGGCGGGCAGTGCAGTAAAGCAACCACAGCGAGCAAACCACTGATTCCGGCTGATGGCTCGCTTCCGTAACTTCGCCACTTAAGCGCAGGTTGGGTCAGAAAGGACTGCAGGCAGGAAGGTGAGTTGGACAAACGTACAACGCTTGACCTCCCATGTCTACTTGTATTGATGCTGTCGACGTTATCCCAGTTGATGAACTGCACCACGTTACCTCTAACAAACAAACCGAGGCTTGTTGGTAAAAATTAAATTGGCGAACGCAGTACGCATCTGCTTCAGCGCTTCTCCACCGCAACGACATTTCCTCTCTCGCCCATAGCTGCATTTTCTTTCTCCATTCTCATCACGTCAAACGTTCTATTTCTATTTTTTGACTATGCTGGAGTTTCGTCGCTTTTCTCCTCGTCACGTGTAATGGCTTTCGTTCATACTCCGACTTCTTACGAGACGCTAGAAAGGCTTTACACTCTAGGTATCATAACCAAACGCATGTCAGAGTTGTTGCTTGCCGCCTTGCAAATCCGGGAAATTGAGCGGGTGCTTCTTTGAGTTTCGGTCATTTTACGACATAACCAAAGGATTACTTGCTTGCGCACAACTAGACTGAGAATTTATTTATGTTTCACGTAGCTTTAATGGCTTTCTACCATGTACATTCCTTATACTGCGTGTCAGTGCAATATACATGTCTAACCTGTAGCTTGCCAACTTTTGGGTCTAATATCTTTAACGCTGCTGCTTTGGAGGGTCTCTTTCTCAATGATTCAGTCAGTTTAGATTACAGTATATTTACTCTACTTCATCATTGACAGACGGTTTATTCCATTTATCCGTACACATATTAGGGTTCTTAATTGGACCGCAGTTATGCACTGACTGTCAGGAAACTACTGTAGGTTACGGAAGAAGCCCATGAGTTAGAACAATTTTTGTTGCTGTGGGTAGGCCAGCTTATAAAATTAACATACGGAAGCCAAAAATGGCATACGCAAAATCCACGCAGGAATTCACAGCTTACCACGGCCCTTATCTCAACATAGCTTGAAACGCTAGTGGCTTACAGTTTTCAGACGAAGATTTTGATTGCCTGTGCTGGAACACATTCTTTTTATGTTAAAAATACTCGGTATGTTGCACTTTTAAAGTTCGCGATGGATGGCAAGGAGGAATCAAAAGCCATCAAACACAATGTTATGCTAGGTGATTTGGCGCCTTAAAAATACTTCATCTCACACCTCTGACTGTGAACTTCCTTCACACCTAATGCCTTACTGTAGTTCAAATACATGAGGACCCCACGCTCACCGGCTCTCTTACCTGTTTTATGTGACTGGACGTTGGTCAGTACGACGTCCGGTACCTTGAAAGCCTATGTTGGGGGCTAAATGCACCATTGACCGCGAAGATAAAAGTACCGTCACCACAATTAAAAAATATTAGAGCGGGTTTCACCTAAACTCACTGAAGTGACAGCAGATATGGAGAACGCCAAAACTTTAGGAAACTATTTCGTTTATGTCATGCTGGTATTTTAGGGATCGGCTAATGCGGGGACTTAAGACTAGGGACAAGTTTTATAATACGAAGTTGCATTGTCGGCTTAGTTATGAATAGGCTTTTATTCAATACCATCCCGTATTCATGTCCGTCCTTATACTAACCACTTGGCAGGCCCAAAATGACTGACGCATCAGCCACCTGGAGTCACTTACTTAACCATTTATATTTTATCACTTATAAATTGCCCTTCCTACTTCTTCCTTTGCACTAGGTTTTCTTGTTGAACATAATTTGTTTCACACGTGTCAGAAAACTAATTAAGTGCGATAGGTCTGTAGCTAGTTAGAAGTGCTGATTGTAGGATGCATCTGTTTTGGAGGGTCTCCTTTCCAAGCAGCCATATTTCGTCTCACTTTTATCTAATCCACCTTAACCGTAACCGTCATGCAGCCCTTATTCTCATATCCGTCATACACAGGCAACCTTTGACACATACACAAAGCAGGTGTCCGAACCACACGGCTTTTCTTGCCAAAAACAACTAATCAATCTTCCACTTGTTTATCCTATCCTCCACTTTGCCTGGTTGACTCAATAGCTTTGGACGCCGCTGCCTTAGCATATTCAGTAATCCGCGACCAAATAGCCGATCTGCTTAGCATCACGATACCTACTATAAAGCTAGCTCGTTTATTCTCCTATTTGCTGAAGCACATCTACCACTGGGCGTTTACTGTCACGTCCTTACTCAGGAAGCCTGATTCATCAACAATGCTGTTAGCTGATCCTCTTGGACCTCACTTCCAGATTGTTATGCCTATCCTCCGCATATTGTTAGGCCAACATCCGACATTATTGATTTTTATTTTTGGGTGGATGTGTCAATATTATGACGCTCCGCTGCCTTAATATTTTTCTTAACCCTGGGCTGACCTCAGTAAACAAAGCTTTAGGATGGCTGAAGCAATTTTCCTCACATATTTCATTACCTTCTTCAAAGCTACTGCGCAGCCTACATTATCTATTCATATGAAATTTCTCCTTCTTGTCACCGTGCATAAAATATAATCTTACCTCTCTCACATACTGGGCGCCGTTGCGTAGTTCTTCTATTTAACATCCCAACTTTGGGGCCTTGCACATATAGTTTTTTATCGTGTGGGCGGAGTACGAATTACGCGTGTCAGCATGGACATCACAGCAGTCTATTTCGCAACTTCAAATGTGTGCGGATGACTTTACTTTGTCGGCTATTTAGTTCAAACCCTATTTCCAGAGCTCGAAAACGAAGGATTAACTGGACTTACTAGGGCTATTAACAGCAGCAGAACTTTCTACGAAAACCTTTGCTTCTCAACGGTATAATACTAAATACCTGCCTTACTTTATGGCGTACTGTCTCATTGAAGCATATAGCGCTTTAGCCTGGACAATCGGGTTTAACACCATACTTTGAAAAACAAAATTACTTTGAGTTAACCTATCAACAAAAGTTAGCCACTCCTCCAGTGGCTCGTATCTTGGCTCCCCGTACTGCACACGTCGCCAGTAAATTTGTTCAAACAAAAACGTTGTCACATTGCCCGTTGCGGTGCGAATCCACTTCACAGGTACTGCAAAGGAAGCTCAATTTAACTCACTTACCTATTGTTAACCGCTGGTAAGTTCCAATGAGTTTCAGTCGTCTGGCGGTACCCTGAAAGTGCCTGCTTGTTCCACCTCGCCATTAAGAAAAGGTATCGACGCTTAACTTCGGTTTCTTCCAGGAGTCAGCCCGCAGCTTTTTGCTAGCAACCGAGGTTGGGAGTGCCGGCTGTGACTAACAAGAGTTTGGTTTTGCTGCAAATAACCAGTTGAAAAATACAAACTTGCGTTCGATCAGCGAACTCTTAAACCACCCGGGAAACGCCCAAATGTCATGGTTCCTACTAATGTCTCGTCGCCTGTAATTATTTGAGTTTCTCCCAGTCTCCCGTTAGAATCAATTAATTTCACATCTTAAATAAGGTATCATACTTCAACAGTTTTCATCTATAATCATATGAAAGCAATTAGAGTGTCAGTTTCCGCCCTGTTTGAGTCAATTTTGCCTTTAATATGTCCCTAGTTGACCAGAAATCATGCTACTTTTCAGTTTATGATAAAAATATGGTACATTTGTGCACCTACCAGGTTATGCTTATAGAAGTGTGCTCTCCCAGTCGAGCGTATTTGTTTATAGTTTACCGCTCGGACTAATAGACGGCGGTTTTCAGGATGGGTTAGGTTTCCGCCCGGCAAGCGTTCGCTTATAAAAGGTCACAAGTGTCCGCTTAACAACATTGAAACGGGGCGGACATGATTTGCTACCGACTAAAGTCACAGCTTACGGCTTCACATTGGAAGTTGAGCAGCGCCACCTTACGCTAATTTTGATAAGTACCATACCAAGCAGTCCATGTAAAAAGGCATCACAGTTGCGAGCATGTTAGACGGCCTCCGGTTTTGGATGTGCCTGTCAATAAGGCATCCCCAGGACATCACTAAAACGTCTGCGTTCACTAAAGGATCTTAAGTAACTTGCGCTGCACAAGCCACGGCTTTGGCTATACACCATTTGTCTAGCGTGAACCCGAAAGAATAAGGTCTAAAGGCATTTGCATGGATCCAGGCTTCTTCAACGGTGCTGGACTACGCTCTTCAATATACACAGCGGCAGCTTTCCTGTATAGCATTGTAGAAGAGTACGCTCAGCACACTTACGCAAATGAATGAATGGGCCGTAGCCCGTTCCACACCTAAAGCATAGAAACACGCTTTGCTACTAACACCGTCACGTGGGCTGTGCACCCCGTCAAATTCAGCAACGGCTAACTGTCTCATGGAGCAAGAAAGCAAAGTGGAAGGTAATAAACAGGTAGACACCTTGTTACACTTACGTCAAACGCAGCTACGCCAGAGTAGTAAGCAACAGCTATCACCTGAAAGGCAAGAAAATTAACGTGCAGCGCACCTTCAGGCCAACCACAACGATGGTTCAGCAAACGTATCATGTCAACCGTCCTCTTGGCCGGGGTCAGTACACCAAATAGAAGGCTATGCAACGTACCTACGAAGGCTTTGGTGAATCTTCGACAGTAAGACGCTGGCCTAGCCTGGTTTCGTTGGTTACAATCACAACAGCTTGGCCCAGGTCTTCGAGACCGCAGGTACTACAGCACTATTCACTTAGCAACAAATATGCAGGTTACATCGGCGCCTGTCGTTTCCGTACGCAGCGTATTGTCTTTGCATTTAATAGCGCTTTCCGCCGCAATTACCTTAGGTACGTCGCTGACGTTTGTTGTCCAATAACAACACACCGCCTTTTTATTGGTTAACCTGGAACTAATCCATCAATAACTATTAATGTCAGGTTTACAACATATATCATGTGCTTCTTGTCCAAATCTTTTGTCTAACTTAATCTCTTTCGCACATGTACGTGGTCGTAACTTACTAAAGTCCAGAGGCGATGGCATAAACTGAACACCGTCATTAATCAACCTGTTAGATTTGGTTGTCCACTGAGGACAAACCGACCTTATTAAAATGGCTGAGGTCAAATAAGTGTTTTACCGAAAGGTTGAACTGCTGACGGAGTTGAGTCCCATGGTTTCACATTCGGCGTCTAGCCAACAAGGCTACTCATACAAATGCAAAAGAATGTAGACCAGCGGCATTATGATGAGCTACAGTTAGCAATTTGGAACACGTTTCCGCTTGCACTGGCTAAAGAAACAACCCTGTAAGGATTAAAAAGTAAGGCTTATGTTGCTACCAATTTTGTAGCTTGCTCAGATATGATACAAATGCGTCAAGGATTTTAGTTTGCACATGCATTAGTCCATTTCTACTCGCAAGCGCAATAAAATTCCGCCCAACATGCTTAAAGAAGTAAAAATACGTTGATTATTTGTGGGGGTTCTGGACAATATTGCACTTGGAGTGCTCTTTTAGTTGAAGGGAGAAATCATCACCTGAGTGGACACTTGTCTTACCTGGCCAAAATTGTCATCTCAAGCCAGCGGTCTAAATTTACTAAGCATTTGGTTTTTACTACCGTTCACGCAGCTGTTGCGCTCTATGATCTTGAGGAACCTCAAAGAGAGTGTGTATCCGACAGCTGGATGATACACTTTAAGCATGCTTATGATTGCCATTACAAAAAGAGTCAACCGAAGGTGTGGGAAAGTAGGTCACCAAGCCCGCGTACGTCGATCGATAGCTTCTCAACTAAATAATCGTAGCAAGACGAGGCGTCCTAATAACTTGCTGCTTGCGAAGAAGAACGTATCGGAAGACACCGACGGCGAGCTAAATCACGTTCATTCTAGCCCTGCCCACCTAACTAGTGCACACCGTGTATGAGTTGTCTTATAGCGGCTACAGCGCTTACACGAAGCGTTCGCTCGATATGAGACAAAATAGGTTCAGCTGCTGAGTCTGTATTGTACGCACGACCTGAGCGGAGCAAATAAAATGTAAACTACGGTCACAGTGACTCTATAGTTCATGTTAAATACAGTGGCCAATTTACATATTTGCATTCGTTATGAGAATAGGCGTTGTCGCTGGCAAACGGTACAACGGAGAATTTTGCTAATCGTTGTTTGAACGTAAAGAGTCAAGCATGGGCCAATAACGCAAAGTATAATTGTAGTATTCTATAATACAAGTGTTTGAAGCCAGCATGTATAAATTACTTAAGGGAGCTGTTACTGGTACGGAAACGTGGATACCATATCCTTAAGCACTTATCCACTTAGGCAAAAATTCAAAATTCTATTTGGACTATAACCGCTTGAGGATGAGGAATAAAACAATAGTTTTAAAGTCAGGTACAGAGGCGGCATTTACTATTGCGGACAGGTGTTTACGCAAAAGTGTGCCACCTATACAAGCGCGGAACTATAGATTACACACCTACATAAGAAATACTATTTGGGTCTTTGGAATTTCTTGGTTACATTAGGACACGACAACAGAGAGTTGACTGTCTTTAGGCGTAATAACTAAAATATATCACCTCACAGACAGAAATTTGATCCCATACTTCAAGAAAAGTTGCTGAATATGTGGTCATGGTCTATGCAGTAGTTAAAACGAACGGTTGAACCAGTTTATTTTTAATTTTAAAGTAATTTGTGAAAGCTGAGTCAGTTTAAGGCTTCCACCAATCTACGGAAAATAATCACGCTGGGTCTATAGAGCACAGGCAGTATTGTAGATACGTGTCCCAAACTTAAAGTTGAACTATAAAAGCTACAAATGTAAGCGTCAAAGGCAGCTTGGAAGGTTCACGTGATGCTTTTCCAACGGAACCTTATAAGCAGCAAGTCCAGAGCTAGATAGTGGTATAACTTACTAAGGAATAAATAGCTACATACAATTACTACCACAACAGTTATACCTCTTTACTCAGAACAGTAACGGTGACAATCGTTCGTTCCACAGCAATATGTTTAGCTATGCAGCGTCCACTGTACACGGTTTGTGTATAAGCTGGGTAGAGCAATAAGTTTGGTTGTTTAAGCAAGGGATGCGGATTGTGTAAGCCACAAGCGAGCGTTAATTCTGCCTGGCTGGAGCGTGCAACAACTGCGTCAAAAAAGCACATACGCATAGGAATGAATGGCCAGACATAGGTAATCGGTGGGACAAAAGTTAAACGGACCGACATAATCGGCGATGACTGAAGGTCGCCAAACGATCCTAAGCAGTGCAGAGCGTGGTGTCGACAATGGAAAGAGCATTAAACAAATGTGTAGAGGCAGTTTAACATGGAGATGATACCAGATAACAACGCTTTTAAGGAACGTAGGATATAACGATTGGGAGATTGGGTTTCACGAAGAAATAGGAGGCATAGTCGACACGTTTGGTAGGGAATGGAATATGGATAAGAATAGAAATTGCGACGTCGGCTTGTCCTCCCCAGCAAAATAACTTTGATGCATGCGCGTACAATGGTGTTGGTGGGTTGCCCTAACCTTTCCTATTCTCAAACTTGATGTTATTGTTGGTATTTTTCGTGACTATAAGTCGATTGCCAATCATGCCTACAAGATGGAAGCGCCACCCTTACTGCAAACCAAGGTTCGGTATGCTATGTTATGCTGTGGCCATAAGGTTTCTAAGCTTTATCAGTCATACACCGTTTCAAGTTAAACTTGACGAGGACACACGCGATGTAACCACAACAACTACGCAGCATGGAAGGTTTCAGTTTAACTGCTACATTGTCGGACCAAATTCTGTATCCAGCAGCGTCCAGCGGACAGCGGATGACATCTTGAAGTATGCACCCTGTACGTTACTTAATTGAATGATATCTTTGTTTCAGTCCGCAGTGATGCGGGACACCTACAAACACTTCGATCAGTGATTGTGTGGTTGGAAGTAAATGTGAAAATAAAGCAAGCAAAATACGAGTTTCAGTTTCATTTTATGTTAGCTTGCTTGCAAACATGCCAAAGTTGGTCCTTATGTCGTGTGGGGTAAAGTATTCTTAAAATTACAGGCACAGTAGTTTAAGATTCTGTACGAACCCAGACCATGCTTAATAATGTTGTTACACTATCGTCGGGTTTTAGCGGGGTCATCAAGTATTTTTGCTCACTTACGAGCACTGCAAACTATAAACACTCCGTAAAGATGTGGAATGCAGAATATCAACCATTTTAACTACACAGAAACTCGTCTTGCGTCAGCATGTCTTTGGCTACTGCGATAGAAAAACCTTTGTTTAATCAGAAGGATACTTTTCAATACGGGGTTAGGGCAATGCTGGGACACAAAATGTCGTAGATGGTGCGTAATACTATAGCTCGCGCTTCGCACGTCTTACAAGCTGTTTAGATAATAGTTGATACATGTTGTTAAGCCCCATCAATTAGCTTTGGTGTGAATAAGATTTACCAGTAGCTTTGTGTAGCTATTTTGTGATAAAACCTGAACAAATACTGCTTATACCCTTTGTATAAGAATTCAGATAATCCATCAATTTTTCACCTAGAATGCAACAATTGTCTCTAATCCTGGCTGAGTGTGGATACCAACTTTTATATCAGCACTTCTAGAAGATGTACAGCGGATGCTTTGCGTCCTTTACCGCACGCTACCACCGCAGGGCCAGTAGAAGAAATGCTGGTGTTGGTACATATAATGCAGTGCCACGTCATTATCCATTTGACAAGTAACCTCATACCTCGATGGAACGATGGCGGTCTCAAATTAGCCTCTTCAATATGTTTTACAAATTTAGGATGACTTGGTAAAACTCTGACTAATTTGAAAGCTTATGGGCTCGACAATAATAAGTCAAATATAGGCAGTGTTGGCTTAGTATGAGCCTCGCATTTGGTTCTACCGTTTTAGGCGCGCGCTTTCATTAAACATGTGTTTCACAACAGACAACCGGATGATTTCTAACTGAAATTCTTCGCAAGCATCCATGGTTGGTGGCACGGCTAAGGTTCCGTAACCAAAAACTAACTGAAAGCGTGTGAGTCATTCCAGTGGCAGCAATCTAATAAACATCAAAGACCAACACACCCTTGGCGCTGGTCTGAAACGCCATGGCAGCATGTCATCGCAAGCTATTTTCGTCGTTTGAACAGTATATTTTCCCTGTTTATAGTCACTTTTCAGTTGAAATGGATTTAGGTGTAATCAGCGTGCCATTCTATGGTTTGAGCAATTATATTAAAAATGAAACCATCCATTGCAGTTGTCGAAATTTCAACTAGTTTTGGTACAGATAATAAGTCATGCTTCACTAGTAAAGTAGTTGTGAGCTTTACGCCGAGCAATGGTATTAAACACGTGCGTCTAACCCCAATACCCGCTCGTGTTAAAGGTATAAGCCAAACTGGCTGTCATACGGTAAAAGAAGCTGATTAAAGCAGATAGCTGGAACCATTCAAACTAGATAACACTGAGTGCTATTCCGTACTGATTAACTCCAACACCAGCCACATAGAAACTACTGCCGAACTTTTGTTCAATAAGACGCTTTGTAAAGAACTCACCTATTATTTTATAATTGTAATGCTTAAATAGTAGCAAAACAAAATAAGACTGTTACCTTGGTGAGAGCACAGGAGTTAATGTTTTATTCTTGAACCTATATTTACATGACTTCCACATGAACAGTTTTGAAGCCCTTGGCCTTAGACTCAAGCGATAGTACACAAGCTGACCTCAAGCGTTACGGCCGCATTTTGAGGCAGTTGTGTGGAACTACGAAGGAATATATACTCTACTTACTCCAGCCGACGGCAGAACAAAGCGCAAACGATACGCGGCAAACATCAAAATGCTTACTCTTTCAAACCTTAGCGTGTAACTAAACCAGTTGAAAGTTTTAATATCAGAGTATGGCCTTATCCAAGAGCTTAGTGTATGATACGGGCGTCAATGGTTTTGCTTGTGCCGTTCAAACACCGCGTTCCTATTGGTTAGCATTTCATCGACAAACCAATAACTCCTCATGCCATGCTTAGCGTGTCATGAGAGGCAGGTAAAATATAACTCGATAAGCTGCCTTGTGCTTCTGGTTTGTCTTTTCCGACCACGGTACAGAGGCGGCCTTCGTTTATTTCCGTTATTAGTTCATAAACCAGGCACTCTTACGCTTGACCAGCTCAAGCCACTAATCAACCATTAACTGTTTCGACAGGAAAATCCGAAATCAAAGTTGCTTCGCGATAAACTTACTTTACTCATGTCCTGGTAACTTAAGCTTTCCGTGTACAGCTTTCATGCACTTCATTGTGCATATAAAGTCTGCTTGGGTATCCGCGTGAAATTCATGCGGCCGAATGCCCAGCCTCCTCGGGCTCCGCAGCGAAAGTAAGCAGTCTACCGCACGTTGCCACTGTAGTGAAGCGTTTCTATGTCTGCGAATGAGTCCCACAAATCAATATGCAGAATCCATCGCACACCAATTTGATGGAACCGCTCCAGGTATCAGATGGCTTAGCAGTAATTCGCCCAGGTTTGATTGCCACCTTAAACAATGGACAGCATCAAAGACGTGTACGCCATCTGCTTTGTCCCAACGGTGAGCTGATGGTTATTCCACACGCTTTTCACTTGCTTTCCAGATGCGACAGCCACATTCGATACGCCGATTTTCAGCAGGTTGCGCATCTACTGGTCGGTAGATATTACGCATTCTAGGTAGAAAATCTCGAAGTGATTTTCAAAAGGTTCTGTCAACCTTGAGCTGCGGCAGGTCCACTGATCCCCATTCTGGTTTAGGAAAAGACAACCAGTTTTGCTTTTGTTGATAGTATGCCTGAAGTTGGCCGCTGTCGCAACGGAAGCCATCGTTATGCGCTGCAACTGTTACGCGCCACACATAAACAAAGCACAGTATTCTGCAAACAGTAACATAATGTTGGCGGTCTCTTACATTAAAGCTTTCACTATAAACCGACGGAAGAATTGCCACCTAACATCAATATGGCTTTGAAAACGGATATCGTAAGCACAAACGGCATCAAACGTGCAAGGCAGCATTGCTTTCGTGTCACATCTACCAGGACAGTAGCTAGTACACAGTCTTCCTCCAGAGTAATGGCAACAGCCAAGTGGGACAAGGTTTGTCCACATAACTGAAGCCTCCCCACCTATCACTCTGAAGGCATTCAAGTAACCTTAGTAAGTTACGTAGACAGCCAAACTAACCCAACGCCCGCCAAATTGCCTCGCCGTTCACCATATTTGATGCCTTGGTGCAGCCAATATACAATAAGTTTAATAGTTGGTGTTTGCCACCGTATTTCCAGTACAGTTGACAAGTCACAAACACCATGTCTATGGAGCTATGGCTCTAACGTGCTCCACGTTGCCTTTAAACCACGTTCGGTTCAACGACCTCAGTGACGCGGCGGTTAATCAGGATTCACGCGGTTACTTTCCCCACACAACTTATCAAGCTGGTACGCAGTTATTTCGTGGAAACTTGTTTGTTGTCTTGCCATTGTACATTTGCAGCATAAAAGCATTGTTTAGGTCAGACGGTGATTTATTTTCAAGCCACCCAAGTCGCACCAATAGTTGCACCTTATTTACCGGAGCGGGGCCTGCGTGTTTTAGCATCTCTGGCTGGACCTCCTCGGCAGGGGCAGAGGTACAGGTTCTAGACAGGTCTAATATCCTTTGCATCTCTTTCAGTGTCGATCTTTTAGCAAGACAACCCCTCCAGAGGCTATCTTAGTTTGTGTAACATAACCATGACAATATCTAAACGGTTGTTCAAGTGACAGCCTAGTTGCTTTCTCCAGTTTTGTATTTTGTCTTCACTCAGTGTGCCGGGGGCTCCTAAATTACCATCGAGTAGCGCCCACTGCTACTGCTACGCCTGTCCAAACAAAACCATCACGCAGCCAAGGGATTGATTATGCTGGAAACATTCGGTTCAGCCTGCCATCTAATACCCTACTCCGACCTAACGGCATTATTGACGTGGCGTAGCGTTCGGTGCAAAGGCCACATAAGCTTGTAAAAATGAATCTCTTTCTGCATCGGCAGGTTTATCCATATGTGCAGCGTGCTCTGCCTTCCTCTCATACACTATAATATCCTTGTCCAGACTGCTTTACTCAAATCAATCGGGCCACGTAAAGTTTGCGCGTTCGAGCCCTTTCTCTGCAGCAGCCTTAATATTTCACAGGTGAGGTTGCACAAGTCAATCCCTGAGACTATGGTTTTGATCTAGCCAGGGCGGGTGTTAACTGCTTGCTTCAGGCGCATACACTTCTCAATACTACCCGACCAAATAATATCAACTTTGTAGTTAAAAGTTAGATTTGGAGCCCTGGCCATGTGTTTAGGTTACCACAAGCAAGTACTATTGGGTCCTTAGTTTACTTTGAAGTCGACCACGGTCATTTTGATCGCAAGTGCCGTATCCAAACCGGGTGTGTTTTGGTGTTGCTCCTCATAACATTGACTGGCTAGCCGAACAACCTCCTCGTGGTGCCGGCTGGGTGGTTCGGGTTTAACCCGTTCCAGCAAATAGTTCGGCGGCAGTGTTCCAGGACGTAGTGTGTTTTCGTCTGGCAAGCGTTTTCCCTATAAAAAGCCAAAAATGTCTGTTTAACAACACTGCGACGTGGCGGATGTGACTCGCCACAAAATAACGTCACTGGCCCTTGGATATCCGGAAAGTGCTATCCAACCCACAGACATCAATCGCTTATGCTCACATTCCTGAGGATAACAAGCAGTCGAAAATGCTCCGACATATTAAGACACAAGCTACCTTCACACAAAATTACATCCGTATATACCCTCATACACCTACATACACTGTTATGCCAAACATGTACTTTTTGTACATTTTTGATCACACTATGTTAGCTAAGCATGATCATGCCTGTAAAGGTGTGCCTCGACTTGTCGAGAATAAAACTTTATTTATTTATTTATTTATGACCGGTTTTGTCTTGGCTTGGCATTATTAGATGGAGATAGTCTCAGCTGTCGTGGAACTTGATGACTAGCAGTTTGCGGCCGGCGCTTTGCTTAGTATGCAACATACATCCGTCAGCAATGCTTAGCAGTGCGGAAACACCGTCGAGGTTGGAATTGGTGAACCTACCGTGTGGTTGGATTGTGTAGCGTAACCTATATTGTAACCTCAGCCATTCTGATCACATTCTCTTTGCGCCGGTTTACGGCGGAAAGGCAATATACATGTTTTTGCTAACAAATGCAAAATATGGTCTGCACCAACCTGTTATCGACATGACACTCGGCTCTACGCAGTACATGCGTATCCGCACTGTAGACACCACGAGCTAACCTGCGTTAACGACGTTGCGCAGGTGTGCGTGACCACTCCGTGTGTGATCCAACTAGATTTAGCATTCCCGCAAGATGCAAGCTGTTCGTTTGTAAACGTTAAGTCGTGGGTTGTGCATAGCGAGTGTAGCTGGTTACCGTCCTTATTAGCCCTGCCAATATAATACAAACCGATTAGGTATATCAACACCGCCACGTAAAGCCTAACGCGCGCGTTCAAACCACGCATTAATAAGAGCAGTTTGATTTTCGGTATAGACCGCAGCGCGGAAGACAACGGCGTGTAAATCCAAGCCCCATATCAGCAGGATCACACATGGTTTAACCACAATTACCGATAAAATGGCAAAACTACCTCTTCTAGGTCGCAAAGTGGTGTTATCAATCACGTGCTGATGCCAGTCTGCTAACACACCAGCTGGACATTAAGGACGCTGGATAGCATAAATCCGATCCCAAGTGGTACGGCGGTTGCTTTTCCCTCCCAGTGCAACATGTACTCAGCACTAGCCTCATGCAGCTTGCCTTGGTCAGCGAGCCAGGTCTCATTGAGTGCGACATTGTTGATGCCATTGCATGTGTGAACAGCGCAAACTGCGTCACGCTACGCCCTGGTCGGCCATTCGCGTGCCGGCAGCGGTGTGCGCAAACACAGCACTAGATGTTGAGCGCATGGTGAGGGGACATACAATTGGTTTGGCGACGTGCTTTAATGGAAACAACGTATTAGGTGCAATTTTGGTATGAGAGAATGCGGTTGGAAGGCAGTAAGAGTATGGGCGTCTGTGGTAGCCGATGTTCGCTTATCAACCCTTATATGCAGCAGAGCATAAATAAATAAATAAATATTTTGTTCTCGAATTCAGCATGTTAAGACAACTTAGGAATGCTCAAATGTTAAAAGCAATTAGGTTGCGCAGCAGATAGGTTACGATGCAGTAATTGGCTGTAACTAAACGTTGCACAAGTTGCGATAACGGAAGAAATTCTTATGAGGAGCTAAACCTCAGTGTGTTGACGATGGGCTGCATTCATGTGTGTGTAGTGTTAACAGGAGAAGCACAGCAGGTAACGTAATGCCAGTGTGCAAAGACTGAGAGTGACATTTTTGTACTTGACAAAACAATAGTGAAATCTTTTGCTAGTCAATAAACCAGAATATAATTGTGAGCAGTGACCTAAATCAGTAGCGAGTTACATTCGCCATGTCGCAGTGTTGATAGGCGGACTTCTGTGGCTTTTGATAAAGGGGACGCTTGCTAAACAACGCTTCAACACGTCCTGAAACATTGTCGTCGATTTAGTTGAACGGTCTTGTACATCTGGCAAAGCCTCTTATCAACCATTTGCACACTGTTATTTGCAGTCGAATGATCCCTCTGTTGACTGAGCAGATAGCTCAGCCTGGGGCCGCCATGGCGTTTGAAGGCAGTCGAGCAGGTTGAATAATTGTGCAGGTAAGCGAAATTCCCAGAGTACCTGGCGTCTTACTTTCTCCGATTTTGTATGCGTGCTGGACTCTGAGGAATTCGTGTCCAGCTATTGGTTTTGGTATAAAGTAATGGTACAACTGCGTCTTTGCTGGTTATTTCGCCCCATCTCAGACTGAGGCAGTTCCTCAGTTTAATCCCGCATCTCAATAAACTTCTCGACATCGGAAAAAGAGAAAGTGAGGAACATGTTGAGCGAAGACAGAAACGGACTATCATGAGACCAAGCAGTGTAATAATTCTACCTTAAGTCATTTAGACTTAATAAAGAATAATGTACAATGTGCAAAATCTACTAGGCTAAAAATGCTCTCTGCTTATGCAACAAACAGCATGGTCCAATGGGTAAATTACGGTGTGGTGCATGAAGATCTAAAGCATAGTTCCGGTAATCAGTCAATGAGGAATTAGTTAAAGGGGTTGGGATAAATGTGTGAAAAGAATGAACACGGTTCAGACACATGAGGCCATCGAATGCTGAATAAACAGCAGAAAGCCAACCTATGAACCAGCAGCTGTAGAACAAGGTGATGCATTTGCACTTTAATAGTTTAGATGAGCAATTCAATGGTGGAAGGCTACGTTGTCAGGAGCAAGCCAGATGGACGCATGGTACAGTGAAGGTAAGGGTCGGATTAACTACCTGTCAGAAGCCGCTTGTTGATGCGAGTTTAAGGGAACATGGACTGCTGAGCAGTCAATTAAGTGAGGGAAGGTTATAGTGAAGGAAGAAAGGCCGTAGCTCTGGTTTACTGCGTAACGGCCGATGCAGCATTTGCTTACCAGTTTAGCGTGATTCTTAGTTGGGAGTTATTTACTAATAAGGCGTCCATAATTGACCATGCAAATACTTGGGTCCATAGCTAAAGCCTTTGATATAACGTACATATGAAAGGAAAGTGGCCATGCGCCATGTGCTAGTGAGTTAACTCATAAAGGTCTGCAAGTAATTTCTCTTATCTACAATACTTATAGCTTAACTCCCACTAAGCGGTAGCCACGATGTCATGTCCAGGATATGAGTAGGCGGTACAACGTTTGGTGCAACCGGTCAACTATCTGTCAAAGTCTAACCAAACCAAGCCTCAGCGTACCCTAGCCTCATCCACTATATGTATACACCTTTATACAGAGACATTTACATTTCATATACAGCGAAGTTGCTGTATGTTATTAGACTTCTCTAGCCCTAGTTGTTCTCTTACCATGACCATGCCAGCATAGGCTTGACACATTATCGAAAATAAACCTTATCATTTCCTTAGTTTGCCGTTATCGTGTGTGCAGCACCACCGAAGGCTACCATGACTAAAAGTGCGACAGCTCTTTTTCACAAACAATCCAACACGACATATCTACCCGGCGCGACAGAGCGCTTTTACCTTGTATATACGGATGTTACGTACATTACGCTTGCTACAGCGCCTTTGAACCTTATCATGTCAGCATTCCTCTAGGTCCACCAAATGCCTTCCATTATTCAGCATAGTACGCAGCCTAATTGTTCTGATGTTCTGATGCGTGACGTCTCTGCTAAAGAGCCACGACCTGTAGTTCCGCTGATGTATACGCGGGCCAATTTTGACGCGCTACATGGTCTAATACATCCAGGCGCCAGTGCAACTCGCAACCTTATTTCCGATCGTTTCATGCAGCCAGCACTAAAAATCCTTACAAAACGGTGTGAAAACTTTCCACTGTCACCGTCCAAAACAGCAGTGCCATACGCAAGAACTTCTTGCCATTTCCACCATTTCTGGTGCTCGTTTCATCACATTCACATAGACCCGATTGGTCTGCTACCGCCGTTGAGTAAATATACCTGCTTACTGACGTTAAGCGACCATTACACTCGTTGGCCCGTAACAGTACGCATCACATGGGTTTCTGCAGAAAGTTGCACACAAGCTGTTGGCGCAACGGAGCACGCAAAATTATGTACCACACATCACAACAACCGATATTAGAACGCAATTCGAATCGACGACTTTGCATGTTAACAAACACTCTCCGAACCAAGCGCGTGAAAACTGCTGCGCCTCGCTAAAATGTAACCAAGTTAGTCGGTTATCCAATGCCACCTCCCGTGGCGGAGCTGTAAGCTATCGGGCGCGTCTCCAGGTTGAGGATCGGGGAGTGCCTGCCATGTGGAGATAACTGCCAATAAGTCTCGCTTGCCTTGCAGGCGAGATGAATAAGCAGTCGCTGACAATAAACGGCAGCGTCTTAGAGCGTGAAGAGTTCTGGACTGGTCACTTGGTTTTCCATTAAATATCACAGGTGCTCCTAAGGCGTTGTGTTAAAACCAATGTTACCGTCTACAGGGTCATTGATCACTAACGCCTGTAACTGAGGGTGCGTATCTAACAGAGGGCGGATGGACAACTCCCTGGAAACCGCATTCACCGTGGACTGCTTCCAAACACAAAGAAGGCGAATGAGCCATTTGGCTGTTAACGGCCTTCGTGAATCCCCCGCTGCCTTGCGCGTTAGGTCTCTAGAGCATAGGGTTGGGTCCCTAAATTAACCCTCTTCATCGGCCTGGTCAACCGGGAAGTTCAATGCCTACACAGCGCATGAAAATTGCCATCTATTCAGCTGACACTCAGTTGCTCCATTTCCTTATTATCACGCATGTGTTGTGGCACTCTGCCAAAGGTTCATCGTGCAAGCTCTAAATAGAAATATATCCCAAGGCACCTCCAAACTTCTTTGACGGCATGTTCTGCTGCTACTTGTTGGACCGCGTGGAATTACTTTGTCGTCGGACGACACCTATAGCTCATTTATGTTGCATTGCCGTGGAGTTGCTATACGGTACTAAACTACAACTTCCGGTTTACCACTTGCAACCAAGCAACTCCAACGTTTTAAGTGCCACGAACCTTGTCCATCATCTAGTGCATGAACTGCATTTTACCGCAACACGCGCACAAGCTAACGAACGTACCTACAAAACGATCTGACGACTGTTCAACATGTGTGCTTACGCAATACTGCAGTTCTGAAGCCACTACAGCCACCATACGGAGAACCGTATAATGTGAGCTATAGAGTAGTAAGCTACTGTAGGGTTAACAAGATCGGCAAAGCTGAGTTAGTATCCCTAGGTCGTGTTAAACTAGCGTATATTTAACAACCTTACGAACGGCAGTCTACAGATCCTCGAACCGCAGTTAGCATGCAGTAATCAGCAATGCTCGTTGAAACTAATCCTTTACAGTTAGCATCTTACGTTAAGCAAAAAGCTAACCTTATTATACCTCCGACATGGCCAGGTAGCAGCATCTACTTACCAGACCGGTTAGTGCTTAAGGCAGTTTGACGGTAATACCTTGTTATGCTGACCACTTGGCTGTACAAGCTGCCGTGAGGACCTCGCCACCACAAACTTCAGCGCACCAAGGACAATCCCGCCACGAGTAAGTAAAACAAATGATAACCACCTTCGCGTGGCGTAAGGCGTAGCATTTATTCCGGCATTGTTACAAGTTGCATCCCGTTAGTTAGGTCTCAACCGACGCGTTTACGCTTGTGCGGCTGCTAAGCTGCCACATCTTCGTTGTTTGTTTTTCTTGCTTTCCGCTGATACGTCTAGCTACACAAGTAGACTCGTTCGCTAACAATGTCAGATGCAGCCTCGGCAATAATCAGACTTGGGACACAAGGTTTCTTCACCTAAATGTGTATAGATGATGCTGTTTATGGCTTAACCTACTGTGATAGTATAAAATTACCTGTTCTGTTATGAACATTTTTATCTCTGAGACATGGGAAAATGCGCTGGGCCGTTACTACTAATATACGGACAGGGTCACATGCTATTTAGGTGCTGCTAAACTGAAAAACTTTCATAATTGTTTAGTAGGCAACAGAAAATTAAAGCCTACGCGTTGCAAATTAACCACTTTATTGGATTGGGTGGACTGTTTAGTCAAAGATTTACTTTTCCTTACTAGAGCCTTAAGAATTTTCTACGGATAGACAAAACTTTAGTAGTGGTCTTACGTTGGACTAGCTGTAAAGCAATATTGCTTACCACAGCCAATAGTAGCTTAGTGGCTACCTGATTCTACCCGTACTTTGATCCGTTTTCGCCATAAAACCTATACTAGCCAAGCTCTGCAGCACCTACTTGCTTACAACCTTAACAAGCACATTAGAAAATTTTATCCCAAGGCAATGGTCTTAATCCATTCCTCCGTTCTTGTGGACAATAAATCATGAATTACAACACGGTGAAACGCTGCCCGATATCGGCACGTGCCATCAAAG
The DNA here is from genome assembly GCA_944474145.2 of Dicrocoelium dendriticum. NCBI lineage: Eukaryota > Metazoa > Platyhelminthes > Trematoda > Plagiorchiida > Dicrocoeliidae > Dicrocoelium > Dicrocoelium dendriticum. The sequence continues at coordinate 50,890,643 of OX104060.1, forward strand.
TTTGTCAAGTTGTGTTTTCTGCATAATGGCGTCATCACGTACATTGCTGTAGCGATTAGCCGACTTCTTAGCCAGATTTTCCAACAGGGAAAAATTCCGGTCATAAATGGTTGGGGCAATCTACGTATAATTTCAATGTTACTACGCTTGCTGAGTCTAGTTGCGCGGATCTTTATTGGCACGCCACATTCCATCGAAGGCGGACCCAGTTGGTCCAGTTCTGTCCACTGAAGTGGTTCAACAAATGGCTCTCACCGGATAGGTCCATTGTACGCTAGTGTGCTTCTATACACTCCGAACTTCGATACTTTTCCGGCTGTTAAATTGCCGCTGCTGATGCCATGGTATTGTTTACGTTACCGAAAGTATCGCAATAATTCTTCTTACAGAAACTGGGGAGTTATTAAGCATGGGAGAAATGATGTTATATAAGATTGCATAGGACGGTGCGTCATATATCAGTTGTCAGAGTATAACAAACGATAAAGCAAGTTAGGTAAGCGGGACGACGTACCACTCTGTTAGCCTTCCCTGTGAACCCCTGACCTACAGACGTTTGGATCACAAGATTATCGAGAGATATTGCTAAGTCCGGAAAACTGTTTGCACTGGTTGTGTTGGAAACTAGTTAGGCCGGTGAACCCCAAATGCTACAAGCTACCTAATCTACTAGAGCAATAGATGAAGCAGATAGAAATAATGTTCGAATAGTTTGTATGCTTACGGAAGATACTATGCAAGTTCAAACATATATATTAGTGCGTGGACACACGCCCTGAAGGTAGATAAAGACACCATGAACAAGTATAAACAGCTCTACGGTTCCTGGCCAATTCGCATCTGACCAATATAGATTCATTGTCACACCTGCGTGAAGGATCCCTGTGTAGTTACTGAAAAGATGTTTATAACAATAGCCCTGCCTGCAGGGTCTGCGCAGTTGAGATAGCAAAAGGAACTAACAGCCTGAAGAATAGGACACGTCAATAAGAATGCTGAGAAACAGGTTTAGAAACTAAAATTTTGCAGGGTAAAGAGAGCTAATTTAGAGGGCGCAGCATGCGCATCTAAATGGTAAGTACCAAAGAATGTTTAAACGTGTGTATGAAGGAACAATCTAGGTCACTTAACTTTACGGAAGACGCAGTAAAGCAAATTGCGGCTACTGGGAATCTGTAAAATTTCTAGGAATGAGTGAAGACATACAACAGCGGCATATTCGGCCATGACTTGCTCCGCGCCTGGGTAAGCTTGTTTTAACTCCTCCCGTGCGTTTAGTTAGTGACCTGCTCTCCAACCTAAAAGGTGCAGGTGTAGAACAGGTGAGACCGAAATTTATGGTTTAAACTGGCCGCCACTGCTTATGTCCCATATGCTTGTGTTACAGGGTTCGGCCAACCAAATGCACAATAAACGAAGGGAATCAGAAGCCAAGCCACATTACCGGTGCCCCGTAAACTGGTGGGTTATATACTTGCTTGCCGTGTACCACGCTCTTCGCATGCCGCACTGTTGGACACATCTGTCTCAGTCCCGCTCGCCCGTACTCGTATTCGAATCATTCGCAATCGTCGCCTTGCATGGTTATCGTTCCGTACGAGTTACTGCATTACTTACTGGGTCGTTGATACTCACGTGCCGTTTGTTTGTAGCCGGGAGTTTTCCTCCGTGTCACAAACTTACCATTTAACTAGATTACAAATTGGCGTCGCGTGTTGTTCTACCGTATGAGCAAAAGGATTATAGCACACCGAGGATTGGGTGTTTTGTCCGAGCCACAAGTTTGCAAAGCTAATCCCTCAGTCACCAACCGCTTGTTTTCGGCTTCGATGAAGACGTTGATAGCTGGTACTTTCAAGTCACGGGGTATCCCTTTGCCATGCCCGAAAAGTTAATCGGCTTGATTATCCGCCGTTTCTTAAGCGAAGAAGGGTGTCAGGTTTTTCTAGCAACCAGCGTAACTGCTAAATTGCCTGTGAAAATGATCTGGTCCACTCTTCGAACTTATTTTCCAAAAGCGCATTCGTTGCATTCTACTGTGACACATTCTTTGCTCGGCGTCAACTACCCTCGAACAACGCAGCTGTCTTTCTCGCAGCTCTCTGAATATTGGCTCACAAAGTGTTTCTATATATTCAGTACGCAAATCAGGAGAAGTAGATGTGTTTTTCTCAACGGGCCTAGGCGACCAATACCTTCGTGACAAATATAGTTTAAATCTTCCTCGTTCACTGAAGGGGATTATGGGAAAGCCAGGAATCGGGAATTCTTGGAGCACGTCAAAACCGACCGAAGCCATCTGGGTCACGATAGTTGTTCAACCTTACGCCCATCGACCAGCTTTCTCGCAGCTGATCACAGGCACCATACCACCGCAAGAAAATCCCCTGGGTAGAACTGCGTATACGGCCAGCGGTCCGGCAGACTTGCCAAGCTCTGTGGCCACAACCCACCTATCATTTTTTGAAAACCTTGAGATAGATCAACTTTTTACAATGGTAAGATTTTGGCACCTACTTTCACTAGCAATCTACACGGTAAACCATTGACGAAACCTGGGTGTTTAGATGGTAATAGCTTGCATTTTTGATTGATACTGGTGCTTCGTGCTCTGTACGTTGCCCTGATATCGTTCACAGCTTTAGGAACGTTCACATGGTTACCAGACAGTAGCCTGGTGTTGGCACCGTCAACTGGGTCTAGTTACGAAGAGAGTTGACACTGTCTACACGCGTGAAACTTGAAGGGTGGTAACCGATTGTAAGTTTACAGCTTGTCGAAATTTGGCGTGGTACGCTATTTTGGGAATGGATTTCCTCGCCCGCCATGGTTATACAGTCAATGGACAATAGACAATGGACAATGGTTTATTACGGGTAAAAAAGCATCGCTTAACAAGTCCCGTG
>OX104060.1:50894044-51000179 GCA_944474145.2 Dicrocoelium dendriticum
GAGGCTGCACCCTTAAGGGTACAGATCACGCTTCACATTTATCCGATGCCCTTGCATGGAAGTAGGCAAAATACGAGTATATATTCCTCGTTAGCAATTACAAATGCATTGGCACTGTTTGGTATACAGCTGATGGGGTCGCACGCGCCCACTTTGAAATGTTTCTGGTTCCTTCGGGCGATATCGAGCTCCTTGTTCTTTGGTTGTGAAAGTTGCACAGAAGGATAGTTGTGCCTTTTTTCTTTGGAACAGGATCCAATTCACCACAAGTTCACTTTAAATTCATTGGACGTTATTGGCCCGCTCTGTCGCCACAATCGTTGGTGCGCACATGGAAGCGATGAAAGTGGCGGAATTATAAGGAAAACGGTTAAAAAATAATTTCGGGAAATGTAGATGAAAATAAAAAGGATTTGTTAAGAGACATACTAAGGCGGTGTGCTTCACCAGAAAAATACAAATTGACAAAAAGATATGGCCAAACTTTTCCTACGTTGCTATCAATTAACTGGCGCGAAATTTCAACCTGAGTAATGTAACGAACTCGAAGCCGCCATGGGTCGTTTTTAAGACTACTTAAATTATCTCTTTCTTTTCTCTTTCATTTGCAGATTCTCGAGAAACTACAGATATATGAAAACGTGCAAAACCACTGTACCGACCCAAAACACTGACATTCGCTGTTTGTTTTGATTGTCTTCTGAAGGTCCTGTACACCTCTGCTTTTCCTGTTGTGGATAAACGTGCTTTCTCCGTGTCTGCTCGTTTTTGCTCGTGTCACGGTTGCGTATTGCGATTCTGTGAGTGCCCGCTGGCTGCGTGCGCTTTTCGAGTAGTGTGTCCGCTGTGATTGACTCCGTGCTACTTTCTACCGCCGTTGATTCGTTTCGTGCCTGTTTTCTAGCTCCCGCCGATACCCCACTCCAGAAACTTCGTTACATTTGGTGACAGAGGTGGGATCGCATTGGAGAAGGGGAATGTCATCCCAAAAATGAAACCGCAACTTCCTGTTGTTGCTCAGGATTGTTCGGAGTTTCGACTAGTGCCGAGGCAACGTCTAATTTTTCGGCAGGGTGATGATTTCGACAGTTGGGAGTTTCACGTATCCTTATACCTTTCCAGTGTTCCTAAAAATCCGTGGGCCCATACGTTCTCAGTTATTTTCGTGAGGAAGCCACGCGTCTCTTCCGCGCAACTGGAATTCCTCCAACGGCGCCAGCGTCAGAAATATGGGAATTGCTGCGCGGGCTGTTCCGGAAACAAGACGCCGCAGTTTTGTATAGACTACTGTTTGCCGCTCTTACACAACAGCCAGGAGAATCGGTCGAAGCGTTTACGCGCACTCTTCAGGAGCTCTCCTTGAGAGCCTTTCCCGATCCCTTCAACGCCGAACGGGATAAGTGGCTGACTGAGCGGTTTTGCACCGGGTTGCAAGACAGGTCCCTACGTCACCAGCTGGCCGGGATGCTGCCCTGCAGTTTCACGGATGCCATGAACAAGGCACAGTTTCACGAGTCCCTGGATTCGATGGACGATCCCGACGAGTATAGACAGGCCACTTTGTGTTCGGCACTGAAAAACGTGTTCATTACCAACAGCAGAGCATCTAACCTCAACACCAATCCGTCCAGGTGAGGTTGTTGGTACTGCCGCTGCTTTGGCAATCGTGCACAATTTTGCGGACATAACCCACCCATCAAGCCGCGAGGGTCGCAAGGTAGCTCACGTCTTAATCCCTCCGACTTTCTTGTATCCACTTTTGTTCGTAATGCTTCGTTTCTACATTTAACCACCGTTGGCAACCTCAATAACCTTGATATCCAGTTCTTGCTTGACACCGGTGCATCATGTTCGCTGTTGCGCCTAGAGATAGCCGACCGCCTCGGGGGTCGTCACGTTACCACCCAGAGAAGGCCACGAGTGTTAACAGCCAACAAGGCTGAGTTGCCCGTCGAATTCGTAGTGCTGGCTCAAGTTAAACTGGAACACGTCAACTCAATACACGAGTTTCTGGTTTGTCGAAACCTAAGTTGGGACGTCATCCTAGGGATGGATTGTTTGGCTAAACATGGAAGTTTGCTGCAGCTTGGTACCGCCAGCCTATTATCAACGTCCACTCCAGTCAACACGCAGCTGTGTCACTCACGGGAAGTTTGCACAGTTCTAGAAGCCACCTCGAAATCATCACAATTCGAGACTGATGTCATTGAGCCTTTGCGTAACCACAGTGGTATTTCTCCAGACGTAAAAGCCTCACTTCTCTCCATGCTGCGTAATTATGAGGATCTGTTTTGCGAGACTCAACTTGGGCGCACTATCGACAGCCAACAATAAATGGATACAGGGAGTCAGCATCCTATTCGCCAGCGGGCGCGAAGGGTGCCCATTCATTACGAAGCCCAGCTAGATCGCATGATCCAAGAGATGCTTGATATGCGCGTTATTCGCCCATCGACATCGCCTTGGTCGTCTCCAATCGTACTAGTGAAGAAGGATGGTCCCCTACGACTTTGTGTAGATTACTGAAAGCTAAACGAGGCCACTCGCAAAGACCCCATCCCTCTCCCTCGCATTGACGCCACATTTGATGCTCTTCATGGTGCACGAGGGTTTACTACTTTCGATTTGGCCGCCGGTTATTGGCAAGTGGCGGTTCCTCCGTCCTATAGGGAGAAAACCGCGTTCATTGTACCATCCGGACTGTATAAATTCGGGACCATGCACTTCGGGTTGGCTAATGCTCCAGCCACCTTCCAGCGCCTAATGTAGAAAGTATTGGAGGGCCTCGTACCCAAGGAATGTTTGATATGTTTGGATGATGTGATAGTGCATGGTAGATCGGTCGAAGAGCATAACGCCCGTCTACGTACAGTTTTGGAGCGGTTACGGCAGGCTGGATTAAAGTTGAAGGGCCGGTAGTGCCGTTTTCTCCGCGAGCATGTTAAGTTTATGGGACACTCAATAACGCCAGATGGCATTTGAACAGGCCCCGACAAGTACGAACGAATAAGGTCGTGGCCACACCCCAGGTCAGTTGATGAATTGCGTAGCTTTTTGGGACTATCATCTTACTACCAGAGATTTGTGCGCAACTTGGCCTCGATCTCGGCGCCGTTACATCGCCTGACGCAAAAGAGACGGAAGTTTTTTGGACGGACGAGTGTGCCAGTGCTTTCGGATGACTGAAAGAATGCCTCACGTCGCCACCACTGTTAGGTCTCCCGGATACTTCCGAGCGAGCAGGGCCTTTTGTCCTAGACACCGACGCCAGTAACGAGGCCATTGGCGCTGTTTTGTCGCAGTAAACTTCTATTGGGGAAGCCGTGATCTTTTATGCTAGCCGCCGACTGGACAAACGAGAGCGTAAGTATGGCACAACGGGACGTGTGATTTTGGCTTGGTGTACTTCTTGAAGTATTGTTGACCGTATTTACTCGGAAAACCTTTCCTTGTGCGGGCTGACCATCAATCTCTGCAATGGTTACGAAACTTTCGTGACCCGGAGGGACAAGTCGCGCGGTGGCCAGAACGCCTACAAGAATACGATTTTACATGTGGGTACCGGCCGGGAGCACGGCACGCTAACGCAGATGCCCTTTCTAGAATTCGCGCTCTGGACGAAATAAATTCAGTCCTACACCACTCGGAAACTGATACAACGTGGTCAGATGATCAAACCCAGGACACAGATATATCTAACATTTGTATGCGGCAAGTAGAAGGGTCGACTGAACCATCGGGTATGGAAATGCAATCCCGTTCGAAAGAAGAACGCACACCATGGGACCACTGGAGCCGATTAAGAATTATTGGTGGGACGCTGTTCCTCATGGATGACCTGGGCCCGAAAGTGCTTACTCCTATGTCTAGAGTGCCGGGGGTACCAAAAGCAGTCCATCAGCAGTTAGGTCAAGCTGGCCAACTAAAGACGGAGACAGCCATACGTCAACGGTACTGGTGGTCAGGAATCCACGTCGACTTCGTGAAGCTATGTAACGCCTGCGAGATTTGCGCCGCTATCAGATCGAAGATACCCCTATCCCGGGCCCCGTTGGAACCGATAGTCGCCACGTCCCCAGGTCAGCGAATCGGAGTCGATCTAATGAGACCTTTGCCAGTCACAAGGAACTGGAACCGCCACCTCCTTGTTCTTATAGATTATTTTACGAAATGGTGCTAGGCCATACCTATCAAAAATCCGGATGCGGCAACGGTTGCCTCAGCCATCGTAAATGAGTGGATTGCCCGTTATGAAGCACCGCTCTCACTGCATTCAGATCAAGGCGCCATCTTTGAGAGTTACCTGCTTCAGGAGGTGTGTCGGCTGCTCACGGTGAGAAAGACACGTACCACATCTTATCATCCAAAAGGGAATGGATTAGTAGAGCGCACCAACCGAACCATAGAAGGGATTTTGCAGAGCTTCCTGGAGCGGCACCAGTCAGATCGATGGGACGAAGCGATTCCACAATGTATGACGGCGTATCGAGCGTCTGTGCATGCAACCACGGGGTATTCTCCAGCCTTCCTGAGGTTTGGTCACGAGCTTCGTTTGCCGCTGAAGCTGATATCCCCAATTCCCCAATCGAGGCTCGTTCTCTCTTAGACTACGTACGACAGCTTGGCGAAGGTCTTCGATCAGCCGTTCTGTGTGCGGGAGAACACGAAAGGATAGCACAGCATCGTCAGAAAGTATGTTATGATCGGCACAGTAGGGGCCCTGAATATCACCATGGAGATCGTGTATGGTTCCACCGAACAAGACCTCCTCCTGGCGCAGCAGCGAAGTTTCACCGACAGTGGCAAGGGCCATACGAGATTGTGTTCGTCCGTTCACCCACGGTGTATGTCGTCCGAGATGTCGCTCAACCAAATTCCGACGTTCGGACCGTTCATTACAATCAGCTGAAACCAGCGGGATCTTCAGCCTCTACTCCGAAAGAGTAAGTCGTTCCACCCGGATGTCTTCCGATCGTGGAACACACTGTAGAGATACCCCCGAAGGCGGCTCGGCGAGTATTCAAGGCACTGAGACACTGAGGACAGTGTCTTCGCCGGAATGGGGAATGGTGTAACAAAATCGAAACCGTAATGGGTCGTTTTAAAGACTACTTAAATTATCTCTTTCTTTTCTCTTTCATTTGCAGATTCTCGAGAAACCACAGATATATGTAAACGTGCGAAACCACTATACCGACCCAAAACTCTGACATTCACTGTTTGTTTTGGTTGTCTTCTGAAGGTCCTGTACACCTCTGCTTTTCCTGTTGTGGATAAACCGGCTTGCTCCGTGTCTGCTCGTTTTTGCTCGTGTCACGGTTGCGTATTGCGATGCTGTGCGTGCCCGCTGGCTGCGTGTGCTTCTTGCGTCGTGTGTCCGCTGTGATTGAGTCCGTGCTGCTTTCTACCGCCGTTGATACGTTTCGTGCCTGTTTTCTAGCTCCTGCCGATACCTCACTACAGGAAGTTCATTACAGTAAATCTCAAGATAAAAGAAAAGCTTATTCTAAGGTTAGAATACTGCGTAAAGCAGCACAAACATAGGCTGCTAAGGACAAGCTTCAACCGCTGATTACGCTGAAAGTAAAAGCAATGCCATAGGTGCAGTAATTGTGCCTTAGTTGCAATTGAGTGATGGTCTACGAATAAGGCCATTAATCTTTTTCGCTAAAATTGGCTTTCCGCTTTGCAAGCAATTAGCAGGAAAAAGAAAAGAAAATGTAAAAGTAGCGAAACGGTATATGTTCTAAATGGACATAGCTATCCAGAAATGCTCTAATTAGCCTGTAATACCCTGCAACAAGTAGGGACTGCGTAGATAGCCTAAGGTTACACTTTGCAGGCATACCTGGCCAATATATGAAAACAAGGTATCAGTTTGCTCAAAAGCGCTAGAAATCCAGTAAGGATTATTGTGTCTACACGGGAATTCAGGTGAGCTTATAATTAACCCACGGTTAAAAGTCCACAGCATACCAGTTTCGGTGGATCCTGAGCCACATAAACAACTAGGAATATAGTTTAGTATTTTTTAAGCATCTAAGTGTTTCCGAAGCTTATATCAAGGCCCCAAGAGCCAGGTCTACCTGAGTAATACAGGAGACCTTTCGGATCATCCGACACGGAAGGCATAATAAGTGCAAACTGAGCTAAAGCTGAAGGAAACCTGTAAGCTAACGCTAGACCGTATTTTAAGGACTGAATCGCTTTTGGAATTTTGTGGGAATTTAGCACCTTACTTTCTTGTCCATACTTGAGCAGGCGTTATAACAAAGTGCTTGATTACTTAAGCACCTCCAATTAAGACAATTAGGAAGTCGGCTCATGTTCTAGAATAAGCAAGTATGCGCACTTGTTTTATTTTAAGCTTTCGTTCCGCGGCTGCAGCACAAATGTTACACTGTTGAACCTGTCGTTTATTCCTCTGGTCGCTGATTTGGGAATTTGTTAAGTGCAACTTTGGTCTTGCTAAATGTGCTAAAAACCACGGACTTAATGTTGACCAGCAAAGCACTTACCACGTATCCTACTTACCCGCTAGCAGGCAGGGTTTGCTTCCCGCGCAATCAAAAAACATGCCACTACGTTTTAAACTTAGTTGTGCCATAAAACACCTTTCTAAGTCAGTTATGGAAATGAGTATGTTACTGTTCAGAACCAAATATAAAGAGAACGGAAGGCCGGTTGAAAGAAAGGTGATATTAATCATTGTCGTTTGAACAGAGAAGGAGATTAAGGTAGTTGTACATTGGGCATAAGGTAGCGCATGTTTACTTTTGCTTAGACTAAAACCACGTGAGATGTAAAAACCAAACACTTCATGATGACTACAGCTGAAAGAGACAACTATCGCTTAATAAAGTAGTGCAGTTTACAAACTATTATTTTAATTTCACATGACGCTGTCAACGCCGCTTTTTGGGAACGTTACTTGTGCCAACTAATTTAACAGTTCCGCGTGGCCAAGGCAGGTATAAACCTGTCAGTTTAGTCTAGTATTCTTAGCAAGACGCATGTCCCCAAAAACCTTCAACATCGTTCGGAATGCGTTATCAAAAGCTACTGGCGTTTGGCAGCATGTATACTCGTAGTTCACGGCCAACTGTGTAAACACTCGTAAAACTGCGCCGGACACAATTTTGTATTGGCGTGACAAGGTTGGCAACACGATGTGCAGTACTCCAGACGGAGCTGAAAACTAAAGCCGTTAACCTTTTGATACCTCTTCCCAACGCAGGCTTTTCCACTGCAACATCCGCGGCTCTACACCTGACCTTAGTAAAGCGCCGTCCAGGTACAAAATTCGGGGGTAAATTATTAGAATGCATACTGGCAGGAGCAATAGAATAAGTTAGTAACGCTGAACGTGTACAGTGAGAGAAATAAATTATATGACTGAAAAGCAGCAAAGATAAAGTGACCTAGGCTCGCGCCAAGTCGGAGCACGTGTGTTTAGCTCAATTCCCTAATAACTACTGCAATATCCTAGTGATTTTGGTTGCCAAAAATCTAGCTATTTCGTCGCGAACACTTCAGGGCATCTACTAGATGAGAGCTATAAAACAGAGGTTATACAATACAGCTGGCTTTGTTGAAGCTAATAACACATTACTTTAAATAAATTGTATGAGCTATGCAAATAGGTTGATATCTACGTTAAAAAATAATACCGACGTCCACTTAAAAATGCCAGTAGACACCATTAATAATGGGTTTCTCCACGACCTTAAGAGAGCACAGTGTCGAGAGCACATTATAATACCGAAGAGCGTGTTTAACGCCTGACGGATATCCATTGCATTTGAGCAGCCTCGGCGCACTGATATTGCGTCAGCTTACTATTAATAACATAAGTTCCCTTGTTACGCCACTATGTAGGCGGTCATTTTGCAAAAGTTACGCCATGAAGTCTGGGTTTTGTTTTAAACCTTTTAGATATGACCTTAATTAAATTCAATTGTTTATAGTTGACAATCAGACAATTAGCCTTTTTACTATACTCTTCCCGGATGAAGCTTTTAAGATGAAGGACAGGCGCGGCGGTTTGGTGAGTACCGTAATGCTTGAGGTGAGGCACATCGTGCTTTATCATTTATGCACTAACCAGCTTGTAGACTTGTCTGTTTATTACAACCACACCTAATTGCGTCTGAAAATTCTATAGGTTTCTCAGGCGATTTAGTTGGCACAGGAACGATATAATGGCCATCTACGCATGTGTAGCGTTTAAAAGCCGTTTACAACTACTTAGGTTTGTTGGGTCAGAAATCGATAATAAACATTTAACTTTTGTTGTCACAAGGTAAAAGCTAATGACGTCCGTGAGCGCATAAAAGCAATGTTAAAGTTTACCAGGGTTCAGACCTTGAGTCAACCTACAATGTTGCATTAACTTTACACCGGGTTCGGAGAGGTTTGAACGCACTAGGAACCCGGAAACCAGTTCCGTGCACAGCGGCCTTATCTCAAGTATAAAGACCGTCTATGGTTCACCAAGTACAAGATATTTATCTCGGCCACCAAAGGCATGGGCTATGCTAGTCAGCAAAAACGCCGGCAACTGCGAACGTGAACATTAGGGCCAGGAAAACAGGGCACTAAATGCATCATGAACCTAACTACTAAGCCATCTAGACCCACCTCATGATAACGCCGAGCTGTGCCAGCTAGGTGGTTTAGGTAAAGTTTGTTTCAACGAATGGTTCAACGCCGTGATACAGAAAGTGTGTAAATTTTGCCTGACAAGCGTACACCAAAAAGAAGCGACAAATATGTGCATGGCAACAAATCAGCGACGCGGATTTTGATGACTAATAAATAAAGTCACAGTTCCTAAGCCTTCTGAAGTGTAGTACACAATTCACAAACCTCAACCAATGTGTAGAGACCTCTTGAACCATTCCTATAATGACATGGCTAGTAAACAAAAGCAAAACTACAAAGTTTAACAAAAATATTCAATTAGGCTGGGGTCAGCTAGGGTTGGTAGTACGCTGTTCCAGATTTACTTGTCAACGCGCCAGCCATGGAGACACCTACAAGACGTCTGCGTCCACTGAGAGGCCACAATGGCTCTGCAGCACCCAGAGCTCTATCCAAGCAAGTAAATACAGTTCAAAACGGAAGGAATGAAACCAGAATGCATGTATAAGCGAGCGGTTTTTTATCCGCAAAGCCGGCACACAACAAGTTAAGGTAGGTCTCATGCGTACCAGACTTATAGGAGGCAGTGGCTGCGCTGTGGTTTGCTTTAAGCTAAAGCTGAACGTGCTTTGAGCCTAGCGTTTCCAAGCGGACGTTTTACTTTGCCCTCACAACTACCGTTCACATTCTCTTGTAGCCAATCATCGTGGTGGAGTGTGTTAGATACGTCGGCAACATGTCAGCGTGCACTTTAAGTGTATCAAACAAAAATTTACAAGTTGAAGGGAATGAAACACGCAAAACTGGCACGGAAAACGCGGCAGACTAACAGCACTAAAAAAGCAAATAAAGCAGAATTTATTTTGTCGACGCTAGGAAGAGCTAGTTAAGGTGGTATGCTTTGTACTTTAACTTCGGTGATAAAGTATGTTGTACGCAACCTTAGCGGCAGCAGGAAGCGCATACACCTAAATATGGTTGGCGGCATTCATTTCCGGATTTGCCTGCCATGTCGGCCTCCTCGAGACCCGTTACAGGACGCTTGCGCCCACATTGTGACCATGAGTGGCGTGCGATTCGCCATGCACAGCCCCATCCACACACACCATCAACATTGTAAACCCGAGACAATGTGGCCGGTAGCACGTGCATATGAGCCACGTTTTATAAACGGAGCCGGCTTAACATCCTTCAACAAGAAAAGCGGGCATTTATGTATATTTGGGGAATCATGCATACGGGACGTACACCAGGCGGTGGTTGGACCTTAGCCCACCCCAAAAGGTGTATAAAAACATTACTTTCCTCAGCACGGTCAGGAGGACAGTGTACACCGTCTCCTACAGCGAGATACACAGTCTCCAGGAGCCAGTACTTGAAGTGGTGCGTGCTAAAGAGCTAGGCCGCTTGTCAACATTTACAACAAACGCAGCCACACTGGGGGTATAAGACAACTAACCTAGAATTTAAAGCTATATACGCACGCAAAGTTGACACGACAACCGATGCAGAACATGAGAAATATAGAAATCTTATAAGGGGAAATACATTTCATCCAGTTTAAGAAATTATAGTTAAGATAATTACATGCTTATTTGGCGGCATCTCTTTCCGGCTTTGCTCCGCACTGTGACCCACACGGAGACCGCCACAGGACGCAGGAGCCTACATGGAGACACGGGGGACTTGCGCTGCACCATCCGCAACCACATCTTAACACCCCACTAGTTTAAACCCAAGGAAATAAGACAAGTAGGGACGTAGGTGAGATCCACATTTCATGCAAGTAACCGACCCACCCTCCTTTGCGGACAAAAGCAAGCTTGTTGTACCTAGGGATTTAAGCACATACAAGGTAGTGCTGGTGCCCTACTCCGCTGCAAACAACATGGCACCAAATTTCGAGCCAGTCTCGGCCACAGACAGTGCCGTGTTTTACACCAGGTACAACTGTAACCTCTGCTGTCTGTTCACTTAAATGCAACACCTTCTGCATACGACTGCGCAGATATTCGATTAAACTTACAGCCTTAGCCTGACAAACAAACTGAATCATAGACAGCCGAAATGCCTCTCGGTTTATTGTGTTAAATGATTTAGTGCATTCAACAAAAAGCAAGTACGACGGCTGGCGTCGTTCGCTATACTACATCTGCAACTGACGAGCCGCAAAAGCCATATTAATGATGTTGCGAGCAGAAAAGAATCCAAATTGCTCTGCTGCCACGTTCGGTTCCACAACTTCTCTGACGATGCGGCTGAGCCTGATTCGGCAATCACGTTGCTAACAACCCCTATATAAACATACACAGAAAAGCAGTGTTTTGCCGGTTAACTAGCTATATGTTTGGGCCAGCCGTAAGTCATTAGTGTTTGTATAATCATGATAATGCATTTGCTAGCGTGATTGCACTATAGAGAATTAACCAATTTGTATTTATGACATGTTGTTTGACCTAGGTATGCCGACCAGAGCTTTTAACGTGCTATACTATTTAAGTATTTTAGCTGAAATATCTTCTAAGACAGAGTTTGGAAAAACGCGTACACAGACGTTTGACAGTCGTCAAAGTTTTCTAATGCAAGACAGCTTCCTTTTATTGAATGTTTACTGCACCATGCCGCATAGTTCCACCTGCCGGTAGGTTTTCCGTTTGTACCCAATTCTATCCCTTTAACACCCTGTTTTTCATTCTGGCCGCTGTTGGTTTACTGTTGCGTAAGAAAACTATAAATATAGAAATAAATAACTATGTTTCTTTATGCGAAGCATTTCCCTGAAAGCATGAGCAGGTGGGGGCCAACGTACAGACATTTCGGAGCAATTCTATAAGCAACAGTACAAAGTTCTTCAAAAGTTTGTGAATGGAACTTTATTATGGTGCAAATGGAGAATAATACGGGCTATACGAAATCGTAGTCTTGGATAGGAAAGGAGATGGGAATGCAAACTCAATGAAAGGATTGTGTTCTTAATAGAAAATGACGTAACTGGCACGATAACTGTAAAGAGCATCGTCGCAAAATCCCAATAAGCTGCTTACTCGTATGCTGCAGACGAATGCAAGGCGGCCCGTCGACCTAGCGGAGCACTGCGTAATGGGGTATAAATAATTAATTATATTCTCGACGTAACGAGCAGCACCAATACAGGTGTGATCAAGTGGTTGACAGAGCCATAGAAACTCTTAAAGCTGGGCTATACTACACGACAGAAAAACGTGTTGGCAAAATACATGGCTTGAAAATTACACAATTTTGCAAAGGATTGATGCAGGGATGAATAGCTTGAGCATTGGCGTCAAAAATAAAGGTGGCGCCGAATCGCTGCTTCTGTTATGGAAATTCTGGGTGCGGGTTCGAATGGTTCCAGAGATTGCTCTCTGTTTTTCTATAGGCGTAGTGTAGTAGGCGATAGTGTTGGCTAGACACGTGCTGGCAACTATGGGGTATTGGGATCATCCTTGGTGTGAAGCAGTGGGCAATGAATTTATTTCCTTGGCGGGGCACATCCGCCACGTCGCAGTGTTGTGAAACAGACATTTGTGGTATTTTACAGGGAAAACCCTTACCAAGTGATAACCCACCACGTCCTGGAACACTGCCGTTGACCACAATATATATAACATTGAGACACTTGTAGCGCTTTTGTAGGACCGATTTTCCGAGTAGTTTATCGCAGCCATGGGACACCCGAATTGCCGTTGGATCGGCGGAAGGCTTATTCAGGATTCATCAGGAACGGTTGTGGACAGCGGTACTGTTCGGAGATAAGCTGTGTAATTTGCGGTGCTGCGTTAATCAGGTGAGTAACGAACTCAAATCATAAGCAGTAGCTTTGTCTGAGCAGATGACCCACGGGCCAAGAGTGTGTCGCTGGTAGGGTATACTTCTGTTGAGCGGCTATTTGCTGGGTTATTCGCAATCAAGTTGCTTCCCAATTTTCCTTGGGCTGATGCTTTAGGCATATGCCTATTTCTCCACTGGGTCCGGTTCGCTCCTATCCGAATGGCTGTGCCGATTGTAATCCTACGCTGTAAGAGCCTAACTTGGGTATTGCAGTGGTCGAAGGAATACACAGAATGTTTCGGTCCCTTGGTAAGCGCAACTACTCGGGAGACGCTTACAAATAGTCTAAGCACAGTTAAGTTCGCAGTGTAGCTCGCGCCGTACCTGTGACGTAGGTCGAGCACTATGGAACTAGACGTTCGATAGTAATTCAGAGTATTACGTCCGATTCAGAAGCAGCGAGAACGGGAAGGTAGACAAACAAAAGCAACACCGCCAAAAAGCAGCGGGCCGGAGCGCCAGCCACGAGGAATTACACGGTAACCGTTAATTAAAACAAACTGTACAATCGATGCCATGATAAAAATGACGATGGAATATAAATGGTGAAAGATTAATTAGCACTACATAACTCCCGCGTAGAGCGGGAACGGTTAAGGTATTGATCGATAAACCTATTTAGGGAACAAACCCAGTTAGTTTGGAGGGAAAAGACACAGAACGTCCTGGACGAGTGCGCTTAGTATCGTCCGTTGATCGATCTCATGAAGGTTCTGCGGTATCGGAACCAATCGGTTCAGCACCAAGGGGTAACAACTTGGGATCAGACAAATTAACAACAGGCTCAACATAAGCATGTTTAAGACCGTCTGCACTCACAGATTCCTTCGATCCTTTACTTTCCAAGTTGAAGAACGTAACATTCCGTGAGAACAATTTGAAAGGACTTTCATAAAGGGATGGCGAAGGCTGGTGCACTACGTTAATGCGAATCAAAACAAACCGCCAAGGGTGTAAGTCCAGCTGCATTCGCTTTTTGCGGGCAGTGAGGCGAGTAGACGTATGTCGCGTTGTTCGGAATTGTTAGTTATGAGGTATAGCGCACGACACAGGATCCATTTCGCCGATTACTGTGGAGTTCAAAATCCTCCCACCTGAACGTCTGCTTGGCGAAAAGTCGACTTTGGTAGGACTGCGTCTAATATCCTCTTTGGCGTCATTGCTAATACCAAGTAAGACAGCTGGAACGTCTTCGGACCAATGTAAATCAGGTAAATTAGCTATGATGCCGGCTATAAGCCGTCAACGGAAACGCTCAACAAGGCAATTCAAAGCGGGATTATAAGCAACTGTCCGAAGGTATTTCCAACAACGGACGCTTCGAGTCAGGGAACAAGGTGGAACGAAACCAAGCTCCTCCATCTGTGGTGATTGTAAACGGCCAACCGAAGAAGGAAATCCCTGGGTCGAAAACTGCACGAGCAGCCGTTTCTGTAGACGCGTCGCCTAAAGGAATGGCATGCGGCCACCGAGTAAAACTGTCAACACCAATCGGAATGAAAGTGAAATTGTTCGATGGAGGAAGCGGTCCGACTATGTCTAGGTGGACGTGTCTACTACGCGCCTCAGTTAGTGAGAATGTCCCGGGGACATAGATAGTGTGTCTGTGTACTTTGCTGCTGTGGCAGCTGATACAGTGTTTAGTCCATTGAAGGATATCGGAGCGCTTAATAGGCCAGATGTAGCGAGCAATAATCAACTTTAGAGTGGATCAAATGCTAAGGTGCGATAGTCCGTGAAAGTGGTCATAGCCGGTTCGCCGGAGAGACTAAGAAACAAAAGGTCATGGCTAACCGGTAGAGACATCGCAGCGAATCCTCGTGTCCAAATTTAACTTAGATACTTGTAAGAATTTCAGCGCGGTATTTGATTGAAGCTGGACTAGTTCAGGATCGTTGCTCGGGGCAACAGACGTTTCCTCTCTTGGAGAAGAGCGGTTGGGAGCGGCACGAACAGCGTAGACCAAAGGCTTGTTGTCCGTCAGGATTACAAAACGTTTTCCTACAATTGCGTAACGAAAGTGTTTGACTGTCAAGTATATCGCGAGAACTTCGCGCAGAAAGTACTGTATATTGTTTGTGCTGGCTGTAGCTTCCCATACAAGAAAGACAGCAGCTAAATCTCATTGTCGATTGGTTGTTGTAGTGCAGCACCGACAGCGGATTGTGAGGCATCAGACTTGCTGACGAGAGTAGCTTTCTCGTCGCTGTCCAGGTAGCTCACGGAAGTGCCCTGGCTAAAGTTATGCCTGATGGCAACAAACGCTGTTTCGGTTTCTGACGTAATGGTGAACTCCTTTGGATGACCTTTAAGTACATCAGTCAAAGGCTGAAGAACGGTGGCAAAATTGTCGAGGAGTCTTCCTTAATAAATGACCACGATAAGGAATCGGAGCAGACTTTTAACAGATCACCGTAGCGCATAGTCCATGATTGCCCGGGTGTTCTCAGGAATGGGACCAGTGCCTTTGTTCTCAATTGTATGACAAAGAAAATAACCTTAGTTTGACCAGATAGACCTTTGCAAGGATTAATGGTTATTTTGTGATCATCGTGGCCTTCGATTGCTCGTTGAAGGTGATCCAAGTGCACTTCTGTCGTGACACTCTCTAATAAGGCACCATCAGCGTCGACAAACACAAAGTCTGGGCCACGGATGACCTGTTGCATAAAGCACTGAAAAGGCTGTTGCATTGCGAAGGCCAAAGGCCTAAGAAAGTACTCGTACAAACCACAAATGGTGATAATGGCTGCTTTAGAAATGTCTTCAGGTGCCATTAAAATCTGCTGGTAAGCTGGCACAAGGTCAAGCTTAGAAAAGACGGATTTTCCGGACAATCCCAATGAAAATCACGAATAGGCGGGATAGGGTATCTGTCGGGGATGATGATGGCGTTGAGTGCTCAGTAGTCACCGCATGGACGCTACTCAACGGACTATTTGGGTACAAGATGAAGTGGGAAAGCCCAACAACTGTTGGATAGACGAATGACGCCAAAGTTTGTCGTATGCTCGAATGCACATTTAGCGGTTTTGGATTAGTCGGGTAGAAGAAATCGCGCTTTTTCTGAGACGGGTGGTCCCCATGTGAAGGTATGATGACGAACGTGGGGTTTAGGCTTGGTAGAGTCGGTATTAGTACGGACTAAAGTGGGGAATTGCTGAAGCAATGAGAAATACGGGGTGCTGTTTGGCTTGGGTACGCGGGGTCCGGCGGAACTCAGTGGGGCGTATTGTCCCACTGTTCTTTGGACTGTATATCACTGCGTTCTTGTTCGGTTATTGTTACTCTAAAGTAATACAAATTACTGTTACATCCTTTTGCCGTTTTTGGGAATTTGTTCAAGCCGTTTCCTAAAGTCGTTTGTTCACGTCGCGTGTTCATCGTTTTACCCCACATTTTACTCGAATTTTCTTACTGAATATTCGTATCACGGTTAAAAGACATATGGCACCCATATCTGCCAAAAAGGAAACACTGGAACAAGTTGCCCACTAGGACAGTGAGGCTGGTCCAGCTTAAATACGAGGTTGCAAAGTAGTGCTTGTATATCCGCTAGCAGAAGCTCTGCAGAAAGTCGAGTTTTTGAAAGTCAGGTAAACTCACTGAAAGAAGAGTTTACATCTCTTGCGATGCTACTAAACAAACTCATGCCTTGGTCAATCTGGACAACATCCAAACCCTGGCTAGCCAACCTTATATGCTAGCTTCAGGTAAAATATTGAATGGTAATACGCACGAGGTCAGCGAACGTATTCATCGTGCAACTAACGCGGTTGTATTCAACGTACCTGACAAGTTACCGCTTAAAAAGTGCTGCATATCCTTCTCAATGATTGCAGACTACCACACGATTGCTGTTCAGCTACTCGCCTAAGCAAGATCCCGGCCGATCTTGCCCAATAGTCATAAAATTTAGCAACCTTGAGCTGGCTAAACTATTCCTTGACGCCCGATATGTACTGAATCAGCACTTGAACCTCGGGCGAATTCTGGTAAAACCGGACAGAACCCCGCTGCAAAGATCAACTTTGCCGACTTGTTCAGTTTATCCGAAGAAAGAAACCCGTGCGACATCATTCACAGAACCCTAACTCACAAATGCTTAAGAAATTCCCACCCACACGGCCTCTCCCTCGACTCTGTGTGAAGTTTATTTGGATTATTCACAGCGACAAACATACCGTGATGCAAAAAGCCCTCAAAAGACAAAAATCAATCGAAAAATATTGTTGCCAAATCCGGCATATCCGCTGAAAACTTGACTGTCGTAGACACGACCGAACATAATACACAGGCTGTCGATATGTCTGACCTGTGCGACATTGACTCTGAGCTAGAGTGTGGGCTTCCTATCAGTATAAACTCCATTAGCCAGCGTTGCCGATGACCCCAAGCAACTCCCTATCGACACAACGCCGGCGACCAGCAGCTCAAACCAACGGTGTTCCACAGCTCTCCCCCATCGTCTCCCATCGAATCCATATCTGTGCAACGAAAGGACTATACCCAGACGTCCCGATATGGCCAAAGTATACTCTCTGCCAGTACCAGAAATACCACGCCACCAGATGGCTCGCCAGCATAAAACAATACCTCCAATTCCCATTTACAACCAAGCACAGTCTCATCGTCGGAACTACCTACTCAACACCCCAAATAAGCACTTTCAATTTCGCAAGAAACCCCGTTACACTACCCACCTTGTCAAACCAATACCCATGCAACTACAACCGGTGACTATTACACCTTCTGCTCCAGTTTACCAAGCGTTACCCGGGATTGTTGCTCCGACCAGATCTAGCTGGCAATTCAGAAAACCATATCTACTCGAACAAACAAAACAAACTGCTCAAACTCCAACTTATCAACATCAGTTCAAAACACACGGATACACTGCGCACACCCGAAGACGACAGTGTGCTGCTATTGACAACTCGACATCCAACTTGACTACTTCAGCTCCTTTTACCTCTACTAACCGCTCTCACACATCAGGACTACTGCAGAGTGTAGGGTCGCCGAGAAGTGCCACACCTACTGCTGCCCCTCTTTTATGGAATACAACAGGGCATAGTCCACCACGCCCAGTTCTCCAAGAGCTCGCGCCTGCTCTGTATCATCTACAGAGACTCATTTATACACTGCAGCCAACCCAAAACGGTTGGTTCCAGCCCTACGCGTAACCCCTTGAACCTTAACCAGACAAGTGACCCGTCAGCGGCCGGCTGCCACCAGTGCAACAATCCGCCGCCCCGGCACACATATCCGCCCCACTTAACTCACCTATCCAAAGCACTTCCAAACTACATTACATTGACGATCCGGTCTTTTCCACATTACGATATTCCACCCATCCACACTCGGTCCATCCCATGGACTTTAGTAACCCTCTCATCAACGTCTTATCACCACCAACACAGCTCTGTACAAAAGCTGACAATAAACTACTGCGTGTCTCATATGTCTAGGACAATAAAATAAATAAAGCTTTTATTTTCGGCTTTGCGAGGCACGCCCATGGAGGCATAATCAGATATGTACAACTGTACAAACATTTTATGGCAACTGTAACAGTGACGGTAGAAAATTGTTCATATGTCCATGATTGGAACTGTACAATGGTGAAAATGCGAAACAATAATTTGGCTGTCATGAGGTACTGGACCTCAGCTAGTAATAGATTGAGAATCCTGCATGATCCGTTGGAAGGTAATGGAAGAGCACGTTCAATAGGTATATGCCAATGGAGTGAGTTCGTGCACAAGTAAGGCAAAGGTCAACATATCGTAGGAAGTAAAAAGACGACAGTATACGCAGATGTAGAAGTTCGAGTGTAACGATCCTATCTAGACTTGTGACGTTAGTTGACCTGCCAGTGTGAAGTTATGGGCTGTGACTTTATTCGGTGGCGAGTCACATACGCCACATTGCAGTGTTGTTAAACGGACATTTGTGGCATTTTATAGGGAGAACGCTTGCCAGGCGAAAACCCACCACGTCCTGGAACCTTGCCGCTAATCCATTGAAAGGCAAATTGTAACTGGCTATGTTTCTTGTTGAACGTTTGTTTGCTTGGTTATTGGCAGTCAGGTCGCGTCCCATTTTTCTGCTGGCTGATGCCGTAGCTGATTGCCCATTGCGTTCCCGGGTCCTGTCCATTGGTAGGTCGGGTACTAAACATTCTTTTTGCATATGATGTGTTGATCCTTTGCACAACAACGTGAAGACTACTCTGATTATGTATATTTGCCGGGGGGTAAAGATTTCGTGTCCAGCTACCCTAACTGGACATCGGTGGTTGGGTGCAGATGGTTAGAGTGGATGTGAAGCCATGGTCCAGGTAAGTTCTTGTTGGTTATTTCGTCCCATCCCAGACGGAGGCAGTTCCTCAGTTCAAACCCAAATCTCCGATGTCCACGACCTCAGAGAAAAGGGAGAGAGGAACAGGCCGAGAGAAGACCGATAAGGGCAGTCAATGTACCTAGCATTGAATCAAAATCCTACTTTAAGACGTTTACGTGAGACAACTAGTGTACAATGTGTAACAGATATTGCGCTAATGATGTTTCTAATTGCGCAGAAGGTCTGGCCTAATGGATAAAATACTTTCATGTGCTTAAGGATGAAGAGCAGGATTTCGGTAAGAAATTCATGAGGTATACGCCAACGATGTTCGAATTCTACCTGAGACTAGAAGGTGGGTGCGTAGTCACGATTGGTTGCTATTGGAAACCAAAAGACAGTGACGATGTGGCCGTATTTATATATGTTCCATGGGGTAAGGATTACCTAAGATACAATAACTATAATGTACATGGGTATATGAAGCTAGGAAGCTGAGCATACTAGAAGCAGGCTAAGGTTAAATGGATATGAAAGGAAAACTAAGTGTTGAAGGTAAGACGATCAAAAGATAGCAATAATGGACCGGATTTCAGTGGCCAACATTGCCTGTTGGGTTAACCATTCTAGTTACTATTGAATAACAACCGTGTCAAAGGAAAGGACAGCAAACCAGCTAAGCTGCGAAATAATTATACCAAGAGCATAAACGTTCTACAGAAAAACTGACCCTTAGCGAGCTACGGTTATTCGCAAAGTTGTATAGAGCCTACAGCGACCAGCTGCTGCTGAGCAGAGATGGTGGCTATAGGACGTGGTGGGTTTTCGCCTAGCAAGCGTTCTCCCTACAAAAAGCCACAAATGTCCGTTTAACAACACTGCAACGTGGCGTATGTGACTCGCCACCGAATAAAGTCACAGCTCATAACTTTACACTGGCAGGTCAACTAACGTCACAATTCTACATAGGATCGTTACACTGGGACTTCTACATCTGTATATACTGTTGTCGTTTTACATCCTACGATACGTTGCCCTTTTCCTTCCTTTTGTGCGGGCTCTTCCATTACCTTTCAATAGATCATTCAAGATTCTCAATCTCTTATTAGCTGAGGTCCCGTATCTCATGACAGCCAACTTATTGTTTCGCATTTTCAACATTGTACAGTTCCAATCATGGATATATGAACAATTTTCTGCGTTACTGTTACAATTGCATTAAAATGTTTGTACCGTTGTACATATCTGATCATGCCACCATGAGCGTGCCTCGCATAGTCGAGAATAAAATATTTATTTATTTAATTATGAACCAGTGGCTGGTTTAGCTATATCTTTAAGACATCAGACCACATGCTGGATCCGTACATTTTCAATAGGTAAATGAACGATTGAGCGATTAGAGATAAAAACCTTCCACAAAATAGTAGGACAGCAAAGATGTGTCCCCATACTTACACGGGGCCGACAATGACTAGCTGCTGTCGAGAATAGCGGCCGCGAGTAAGGCGAAAGACGGATAACGGCGCGCTAGGAGAGAGATGAGTGGCCAGCAATAGAGTTCGGATTAAGGCTTCAGTTACTAGTGGATCCTACGGTGGCACAGAATAGGTCAACCAACCAGCTGAGCTGTGACGCAAACAATCCAAGAGAATGAACATTGTAAGAAAGGAGCGATTCCTAGCGAGCTCCGGCTATCCGGTGTAAAAGTTTCTGCGCAAATGAATGGGCTACCTTACCAGCCCTTTATTCTGCAGTCGTTTAACAACTCTTTGGCGGACAACCTATCGGCTCACAATACCGTATACAGCCAGACACCTCAATGCGTCGCCCCAGATGGTTGTGAGGTAATAACTGTAACACGTGTATTACCTGCACGTGAAACATCTGCCTCACCTACGAGCTTGTCTTCCACGCGTCCAATCGACGATCTAACCTAGAGACTCACCATTGCATGCAAACCTGCCATTAACTTTCTCCGAGTCTTGGAATGAGATACAGATACCGCAGTAGCCAACCCACATCTAGCAGAAATATGCCCCTCAGGACTGCACACGCACGCTACTCCACCTTCTATTGCTTTCGAAGAACACCTCCCTGCCAATACCTTAGCCATCGCCAATAACCTTCCCCACACCCACAAACCTGTCTCCTCCGTATCGTTCCAGCATGGTTACCCAGCAGTCCCACTCCTACAACCCAACCTACTCTATGATGACGCGGACCGTGAGATTTTGTCTGAGCTCTGTAACCTTATAACTCTCATCACTCCCTCTGAGAAAACAGCAACTATACCCACGCAAGGCACTCAGATTACTGCTGCCTCTGATAATGCAGCAGATGCTCACATCTGCGATGAGGCCCTCACTCTACTTCTCATTAACGCAAGGTCCATCAAACACAAGATGCACCTTATCAACCCCGTCATTATCCTATCCGGCCCTCAGATAGTGCTCATCACAGAAACGTGGCATGATGCTAACGCCCCCGATGTACCGCTGCGAATCCCGGACTACACCTCCTTCAGCAATGGACGTACCAACCACCGTGATGGCGGATGCCTCAGTTACGTGCGTGACGATTTCGGTGCGCCATCCTTCCAAGAACTTTCAAACGGCCCTCTGGAAGACTCGGTTTGGATTCAGCCTAGTAGGGCCAGCCCGATATCTTAAGTGGCTGTCTGTATAACCCTCCACACACTAACACCATCGGTATACGCAGTCTAGTGGAACTCTTCACAGAAGTATGCCTTTTGCCTACCCACTATAAGATAATTGGTGTTGACTTCAACATGCCACAAGTGGCCCGGTAAACGCAATCTGCGCCACCCAAATACCGTGCCTTTGTGGACACCACCTATGCATTTGGGTGGACTGAACACGTGCATGCACCCACTAGGCACAATAACACCTTAGACTTACTTTTTACAAACGGAGTTTCTCATGCATTGCTAGCGTGCTTGATAATCTTCCTGGATGCGATCACAAAATAGTAAAGCTCTCTTTCCAACTACCCATCACTCGCCCCCCGGTGGCTAGACCAGCATGTTCTGTTCGGCCCTTCAAACGAATCAACTGGACAAACTTTGCTCTACTTCTGAGATCCATCAACTGGGATGTATTCTTTCTAGCTAAAGATGTAAGCACTGCCTGTTCGGAACTATATAGAAATCCCATTTACCGTTTGGATACACTTGCACCTATAATGAAACAAAAAGCAATGCAACCACCGCAGGATGCAGCTCCCCCTCGTAAACTACTCGTCAAGCTCAAAAAGCTACTTTCAAAGTACAGCAGGACCCAAGATTTCTTCCTCCTTATTCGCATCAATGAATTCCTGATAGAATGGAGAAATTCACTAACTGCCAAAATCCGTCCAAAGAACACACTACCCTAAACTCTATCAACCGTATCAAAGCTCTCAATTCTTTGATGAGGCGCAGAAGCAACCCCGCCTCGAATTCGATTAACTCGATTATTCGTCTAGACAACATAGTTACCAGGAACCAGGCTGAAATATGTGAGGTCATGAACCGCTACATCTGCGACCCTTTCATCTCTACTGACCTGACCCTGCCTCTTCTTATTTCTAGTTGCACCAATGAGACTTTACGTGCAGTACCATTTGACCTGCGCACCATTACTCGGGAAATTCAATCCCTCAAATTATCCTTCTATGCCGAACCTGATGGCCTCCCATCGGCTTTGCTAATTCTAGGTGGCCCGAATATCGCCGTCCTACTCCTTAACATCTTTACCCTTACCATGAAACACGGAACCTTTCCTGATGCTTGGAAACATGCAGTAGTCTTGCCACGACACAAAAGGGGAAGTCGACAAAACATTGAATACTACAGGCCCATTAGTCACACCACATTTGCTTCAAGAGTGATAGAAAGGATCGTTAAGGAAGAGCTCCTACGGTTCTTTACTCATCGTAACCACATCAACAAATCCCAACATGGGTTTCTCCCATCTAAATCCTGTCAAACAAGCCAGCTAGAGTTCCTGAACAATGTTACCACTATGGTTGATTGCAGGAAAGCTTTGATCATCATCTTCTTAGATATGAAAATAGCGTTCGACCGAGTCCCTCATAATGGACTGCTAACTAAATTGACTTCTTACGGTATATCGGACCAGTTGCATTTTTGGTTCTCTTCCTATCTCTCCTGTCAAACACAGTCGGTGAGGTTAGGATATTTCGTATCACCACCGGAACCAGTTACGAGTGGTGTGTTCCAGGGAAGTGTACTGGGCCCCATACTCTTCCTACTTTACATCAACGACGTATTTCAAGTCTTTGAATATGGAAAGGCGTACCTGTTTGCCGACGATATCAAAGTCGTATTCTCCTTTGATCCGGGTAACCTAAGGAGCGGTCTCCTCAATATTCAAAATGACCTTAAAGCATTAGACTCTTGGTGTAACACACGGAAGCTTGACTTCTCTCCTGCAAAGTGCAGCGCCCTGTCCTACAGATGCACTGTACCGCCTAGTGCGCTAACACTGAATGGCGTCTCACTAGCCAACTGTCAAACCATAAGGGATCTCGGCGTACGCTATTCAAGCTCACTAAATTTCTCGGAACAAGTTAGCTATAGTGTAGCGAAAGCTAGATCCCTCATTGGTCATATCTGCAAGAGAATGCTCGTAAACGATTCCAGACTCACTCTATACAAGGTACGCGCTAGACCTCTTCTGGAATACTGCTCAATAATATTTACCAACTCCAGAAAGAGTGACCGAATAGCAATTGAGAAAGTACAACGCACATTCACAAAGCGCCTGCTTTGCCCCTCTACTCTCAACTACCGTGAGCGCTGTAAACTTCTTGGTCTTGAACCTCTATGGTTACGAAGAGTGAGACTCAAAATCACCTTCCTATTCCAGACGATAAGCAACCCAAACACGAACCTTGCCTGATTTATTCAACAAAACGGTGACTCTCGGTACCCACTTCGACATAGACCCTTAAACATTACACTACCTACAGCCCGCACGGACGTGCGCATCAACTTCTTCCTTTACATATTCGCTCGCGTCTGGAACAGGCTACCATTACAAGTTAGGGCAGCCGAGAATACTGCACAGTTCCGCTCATCCTTACATAGATGCCTTGCAACCCTGCCCAGCTGCGAGCTCTTTGACCCCAATATACCGGAGGATGAACTTTGGGAACATGGCCCGGAGCACCTCTAAATCCGAAAACCCAACGTATCGGACACAGGCCCCAACAATTGATAGCCCATATCTCACCTTCACTACATGTCCTTATCAAAACGCGCCGACTAATCAAGTCCTGCTCCATCGGCCTCCTGCTCTCCGGATTTATTCAGACTTCTGAGACGTCACCTCTCTTGGTTCGGCTGACGCAACTACCCGATTACATTACCTGGAGAGCTTCGTGGGCTTTTCCCATCTCTCGTCAATAAACCCTTCCCATCCTGACCCTAACTTACATTATCGCGCTCTGTTTCTATTTCTTCTTCAACTGGAGTGCGCGATCTTATTGCTCTGAGGAGATCTACTCCCACTGACTAGCCTCTTTCTCTCTGACTGCTTCAATGCTACCCTGGCTCAAGTGGTATACGCCATGCAGACTAAACGCTCTTGTTCCCCTAGCCGGAGATTCTGCTTGACTCGCGCACCCTCTATTGTTGCGGCCGGCTTCACTACCTTAACGTTATTTAGCCGCACTTGTCCTGTCAGCTTCTCTAACTACTCTTTTGTTACTGATACTTCAGCGGTACAGTCTTTGCAGACTCAGCTATACGTTTTCCCTACCTCTAGGGCCTGCTGTTGACTTTTTAACTCTTTCAATTAAAGCCTTTTTCAATCCCATTCTGTCCTTTCCTTATCTTGGTCTCTGATTGCTTTTCAAATGGATGGCCATCTCTGTGCTTTGCCTTAATCTATTCTTTTTTGACCGTATTTCTGACTTCATCCATACTACTGAGACGTAAATGATCCAAGTGCTGCATACCCAAAGCATTGCTTCCCCAGAGAACTTTGCTGAACTTGATGGCGATATAGAGCTCCTTGTTGTTTTATTGTGAAAACTTCGCGGATGTGTAGTTGTGCCTTTTCGCCTTGGAACAGAATCCAATTCGCCGA
Organism: Dicrocoelium dendriticum; assembly: GCA_944474145.2. Lineage (NCBI taxonomy): Eukaryota > Metazoa > Platyhelminthes > Trematoda > Plagiorchiida > Dicrocoeliidae > Dicrocoelium > Dicrocoelium dendriticum. The sequence continues at coordinate 50,918,998 of OX104060.1, forward strand.
AGGTTCACGTTAAATTGATCGCACATTAATTGGCCACCTGCACTACTATACACGGCTTATTTCATCCTTAACCTTGATCCTCACTGCACTACTTAATTAAACGATTAGCTGCAATCCACCGACTAATCCAAACCCTTCAGGTCGACCTCTCGCTCTCCGATACCGCGCAGCTTTCTGGTGCCTCATTGTTCGTGGTACGACTAATCTAATATTTAAGGAACAAATGTACATGAGATATTTAGTTTATAATGATACATATAATGTGAGGTTCATTAGTGAAAGCAATTTTGCGACTGATCCTTTTCTCTGAGTTCCGGATGCATCGCTGTTGCCTGTTTGTGTGGCTGTCTCTGTTCGTTGTCTTTGTTTCCGAGATTTCCACAGAAACGATGACCAGAACCCGAGGATACGTCCAATGTCTTGACATCAACACTTCAACGAAGTGCAATATTCCCTTGGCTGAAAATGGATGGATAATTATTACGCTGCCTTGGTACTTACCGGATGGACAAAACACTTATCTTCTATCTTGGATGGATGCCAATATATTAAGGCCTGAACAACTGGGTTCAGCTCGCCTCTTCTACACATAACTCTTATTCGGACTTGCTGACATTTACTGACATTAACTCGGTAATTTCATCTAACCGGAGGGCAGATTTTCCTGCACGTGCTATGCACGTAATTTGGAAATATCCCAACACAATTCCTTCACACACAATACTCCCACTATGGCAAGAACAAAGGGGTTCGGCCTTTTACACTACCGAAATTCTTTTCACTTACCACATCTGGAGCTGCCCGCATTACTACTACCGTCCATATGTTCGTGGATGCCAATGTCCCCAATCAAGTGAACTTACTCTGGGAGGATTTCCGGTTCATTATTCAGGACAATTCGCAGCTTTCTTGGCCTGAACGGTTGCGTTTGGCCATTCTCTAATATTTGGTTCAACAACATATTACTGGATACCCATCAGAGACACTACGCGGTTCTACCGATGACAAATACAAACATGCCAGCATGTTCGATTTATAGATTACCTACCGTACAAGCCGTGTCATTTCGTCAGGAAGTGACAGGACCCATGGATGATACAGTCCCGCCTCATCATGCATCAGCCAGCGAAAATTATGGGTGTATCCTGACGGCGACTAACAGAACCAATAATCGGTCAATAAGAAGCATTGCCAATTGCAGCTTGTCGTTCGAATGCGTTGATGGCAGTGTTCCAGGACGTGGTGGGTTTTCGCCTGGCAAGCGTTCTTCCTATAAAAAGCCACAAATGTCCGTTTAACAACACTGCGACGTGGCGGAGGTGACTCGCCACTGAATAAAGTCACTACCAATAAGCTCACACTGACAAGCTGACCATGACTATATACTACCATGATGGATACACCGCGATACTTTCTTATCTGCATATTTCGTCGTCACGTCATTTTCTGCGCATTCACCATCGTTTTTTACGCTGCACTCACATGAACCCAGCGTATGGTGTAATCGCGATTGAGCGTGTTCTTCACCAGCTCTTTTATAACTGATCAGTCCTAGTCCTGGATCTATTCATGCCTGAATTGTTACTGCACTCTATGGCAGAACGAATGTACCCACACGAACGTGCCCGAACTCATGGCAATGGGCTTTCTTTATTATTATTTCTATCCTATTTGTACAGTTTCAAATAGGAACGTAAGAAGAACCTCTGATAGTCACTGTTACAATTGCCATGATATGTCTGTATAATTGCACTTATTTGCTCAGGCCCTCGCGGGCATGCCTCGCATACCTGAGAATAAATATTTATACATTATTTATTTAAGTGCTGTCGGTACGTAACTTCCTGCAACGTAGATTGACGAGGAGGCCGAATTTGCTGAGGCAGTCGATGCCACTTATGTGTTTTTGGACATTTGCGTTGGTAAACATAATAGGAAATTGGCGTCGTAAAACAATGCTTAGGTGCTACAGCTTCTGGCCGGATGTCTTGATCTTAGTCTGGCTAGTCGCTCGTAGAGCAACTCGGGTTTCTTTCTGAGCGTGTTTTTCCTAAGATTGTGGTATAAGACTGGTTTGGCATCCGTATGGACCAAAAAATGGAGCTTGGTCGTGGTGTCGAACACGTATAGAAGGTGAATGAGGGCTTGGCTAGCAACATCCGTCTCCATTACTAGCTGGCTTTGGCCTTTTCCGGTTGCGAAATCGGAGTTCCTTACGGACAATTGTGTCCCGCTCGATAATTATGTGCTGGTTTACCTGAGCGACGTTGGAAGTAGCAGTAGGACAGTTGACGTGAGCGTGGTGTGCTGCGGCGCGGACCACGAGGACCTCTTCGGTTAGCAGTGCGTTCACGTGGAAAAACAGACCTGCGGAGTTCTAGATGAGATATTCTATCGTCGATCAAATCAAGCCTAGTGCATTCGGATGAGCTGACTGTGATGTACCCAGCTACGTGATAAGGAGTATTCTTAAAGAAATATTCGTGCCTTCCCTCCGCAGCTTCTGCGAGCTTTTTCGGAGTGATATCGTCGCTGAAAACTGATAAAATCGCTGTGATGTGTGCCGGAAGACTGTTTATTCAAAGTTGACGGTGTATGAAGTCGTTGAGTTTTGACGAACCAACTATGGAACGCATGTGTCTAAGAAGCTGAGATGGGTTGCGATCACCAAGCTCGACGCCGGAAATTAAATGCTGCAGACCAGCCTCACCAGACGCAGTGGTTCGTTTAAGGCTAGCTGATTTATGTTTATCATACCGCGCTACTGCGGGCATAGGATCAAGGACATCAATGGTTTCAGAGGCAATGTAGAGAGGTAGGCGCGTGCCGACGTACGAAACACTGAAGAGTATGTAGTGATCTTACGACATCGGAAAGTGGTTTCTACCTGCATAAACCATACACGTGGATTAGGAATGTCAAAGGTAGGGAGCAAGTGTGCGACAGAATTGTCAGTAACAATACATGGGGTTGCATCGGGCATGATTAAGAAAATACATGTTTTCAAAATAATAAGGCGAGGTCACCAATTTATGTAGTGTTCGGAAGAATACTAGGAAGGTTTCAGTCACTTGGTAAACGCAAAAACGGAAAGCGTGAACGCACAATATAATGGAAGTTGAGTTCTGAGCGTAGGTTCCGCTATACATGTGCCACACATCGTGCACGATGGAACTAGACGTTCGACAGTAATTCCTAGTCCAATATCCGCTTTGCTAGCAGACTGAACGGCACGGTAGACAAACAGAAGCAGCACAGCCAAAAATAGCAGGCCGGAGCACGGGCCAAGAAGAAGTATATGCTAATCGTTAATCCAAACAAACTATACAAAGGTGTCATGATAAAACTGATGATAGAATAATAAACATTATAGTTTCCATCTTAACTTGTGGGTATTGGGTCGGTTGGGAGATTACGTGTACGGACGTACCCTTGGCGTTTACTTTTTTGGTAATGCATTCAATGCACTACAATAGGCTTAGAGATGACCTAAACCTAACCAGCCGAAACCTAAGTGGGAAGCTTTGTCCAGATTTAGTTTGGCTATTCTGTCCAGCTAGTCATAGAGCGCTGAAACATGCTTCAGAAAATTGTTAGCAGGGAAGCAACGTTTAAGGGGTTCGAGCGCCATCTTGATGCCCTTTAGTGGCAGCACGACATCTTTCTCTTATCCTGACTAACTCGCATCTTCATACTTCGATTTTCTGTTCTCTACTGTTCATCATGCTTTGGTATTTTCCTCTGACTTCAAGTACAGTTCCTTATCCCGTACCTTCGAGTACTTTTCTTATCATTTGCTTAGTTCACGTGACGGCCGCAGATGGGACTGCAAGGGCAGGAAGCGTGGGCATTAACTGCTTTGACAGAGTGCGTTACGGGTGTTCCGTTTTGGATGCATCAACAACTCTAAGTACCCAAACAATTTCTGTCTCAACGCTTCATCCAAGTTGGAACACCCACACAATTCTCATATCGTTCCAGTCTCATGCGAACTCAGACATGAACTTGAACCTAAAGCAAGGTGCAATAAAGATTTTAGAGTGCGGGGAAGAAACCCTTGGGAAAAATAAGCGCATAACAATTTTGAATATTTAACATTTGTAGGGTATCTTTGCGCAGCCACTACCACAATGTTCTGTATGTCGTACATAGTCTAGTCTATGTACCACAGAACGGAGTAAATAACTAAATAAATAAATAGTTTATTCTCAAATTCATAGAGTCAAAAAGGCGGTGCGCCAAGGACCTGAACCCAAGCCACTCGGCCGGCAACGCGGCGCGCTACCACTTCCCCACGCTAGGCATTACCACGCTCATTCTAACTTAAATGAAAAACGGCCCGTATTTCGGCTATAGCAACATTGGCTGATGGAGCTTCGGAAAATCCGAATAATTCATTCACTTATGTTAAGAGACGCTATGGTTCACCTTCGGTAATCCCAACTTTAATGCTGGACGATGCTGTTCTCCAACCACGTAAATGATCTCTCTGGAGAGCTGGGAGTATCATCCCTATGGTTAGCTGATGACCTTAAGCGATGGAATGTTGTAATTTTTCCCGGGGTTCTGAGACCATACAGCATGCCCTGGACCGGCTCTAGGACTGGTCTACCTTGTGGCTACCGCCCATTATTCAGGCTAAGGGTTCCTTCCTTCCTATAGGAGCAACATTCCCGCCTTCGAGCTACGTACTCGGTGGGGTCGAACTCCCCCTTGTCTCCAACCCGCTAGACCTAGGCGTCGTCCATTCCTCGTCCTTGCATTCTGCGAACAACTGGAAGAAGTTCCGCAAGTAGGGGTTGCAGAATTTTGTCGTTAATACGCCGTTCTTTCAGGGTCTTAACTGCCGACATGTTTAAATAAATAAATAAATAAATAAAATGTTTATTCTCGACTGAGCGAGGCACGTCTGCACAGACATGATCATGTTAAGAGTACAAACTGTGATCAGTCAATGTACAATGGATCAATGAGATTATCGCATAGATTGTTATATAAATGTATGTAAGTGTGTATGTGGGCGTGTTTAGCCGTGTTTATGAAGTTCGTAAATGTATTCCAGTCTTTTTGATCGTGCTTGAACGTGTGGCCAGTGTTAAATGGGTGCTTGATGGCTGTGGATTTGAAGCGGTCGTCCGGATAAGCAATGGGTGACTTTAGTTGGTGGCGAGTCACAACCGCCACGTCACAGTGCTGTTAAGCGGACATTTGTGGCTTTTTATAGGGAGAATGCTTGCCAGGCGGAAACCCACCACGTCCTGGAACACTGCCGCCGAACTATTTGCTGGAAGGGGTAAACCCCATCCACCCAGCTGGCACCACGAGAAGGTTGTTCGGCCAGCCAGCTGTTCTCAGCTTTCGTTCGGTCCCATCTGTAATACCGCGTGCAGGCCTGCCCGCCCTGCTCTGTTCGGGACAAAGTGGAGCTTGAGAGCGTTTTGAGAATAGGTACCAACTTGGCCCTGGGGTTACGGGGGCAACCGTACCCCGAGCGTCTAATTAGCTTGAGTATTTATTCAATGCACTACCGATGGCTTCGAGGGGACCTATTGCTTACTTACCGCATTTTAACAGGAAAGGTTGGACAGGACTTGAGCTGCCTATTTAGCTCGGCTAAGTTTACTTGTCTTCGCTGTCATCCCATGAAGCTACACACGCCTCGTTCTGACCAGATCAGGGCGGAAACTCTGTTATAGCGTTGAGTTATCGAGCGCTGGAACTCACTACCAGAAAGTGTAGTCTAAGAGCCTACGGTTAAAGGTCGCGCGCGTCAGTTAGACGCTCTTGGCTGGCAACACGAAACCTTTCCCTTCTCCTGACCATATCCATCTTCCAACTTAAAGTTCATATTCTGTCATTCTCTTCAGTCTTTGGTGTCAACCTTCATTTAAATGACTGTCCTTCCCCTTTATCTTCCATTTTCTTTCTACTTCTTTCTTACTTCACGTGACCTCCACAGTGGGGACTGCTAGTGAAGGGAACGTGGGTAGTAACTGGTTGACCAGGGTGTGTTTCGGGTGTTTCGTTTTATATCTATCAAAACCTCCTAGCACCTTAACATTTCCTGGCTCAACGGTCCGCTCACGAAGGAACACGCAAGGGATTTTCCTATCGTTCCAGTCCATCTGAATCTGAACCTGAATCTGAACATCCATTACCGCATGTTTGCTGTACCATAGCAACACTATCAGAATCCCATTGATCGCTGTTGGCGTATTCGACGGTCCGGTCGTAATGGATATACTGAAACGCTCCCGTCTCGACAAACTTGTTGGTATGTACCTTGTGGTATAACATAATTCAACATACTAAGACAAAGCAACTAATGACCTTCTCCTTGAGCCGGATATCGAAAGCACTTTGGCAATATGCGATTTGATACGTGGCCAGGAAATAAGGTATTTGTGCATTCATTTATTGTTCATGTTCACAGCGCCAAAACTGCAGTGGCTTCCGTCAAACGGCGACTTCAGAGTGAAAATACTAATGTTACACTTCATACGCTTTACGTAATACCCATCGTTTGTTACGTGGCTATTCTCAGGTGTTAGAGTCGATGATGAAAAATTGTGGGTCTTCCGTTCACGAGGAAGTTGTTACACCTGATTTCCTTCAAGTGCTTTCTTCTCTAACATCGGTAATAGCAATGCTTGTTATATGTCCGTTGTAGCGTTCACCTGAAGTGTGCACTCGCATACTTAACTGCATTCAAAATTGGGCTTTCGTCTTTAAGGGGAGACCTGGTTTTGAAGCGATACATGATGTCTATGAAGACCTGAAAAGTGAAGGATTCAGTTTTCCAGAGCTTTCTGAAAGCGATGCTATGTTCAGCGTTATGTGTGCTCCAAACTGGAAGGAGGAAAATTCTTGCCACCGTTGCAAAGTGGCTTTCACTACCTTCCGCCGTAGGGCAAGTTTCATTTTGTAATCCGTCACGCTTGTCACTATATATTTTAGCTTTCTGGTATTGTGGGATGACATTTTTGGAGTTCAATCCTGATCTTCATCTCGTTCGTTTGTAACCGAAATGATGCCTGTGCACACCGCTTTGGTCGTATAGGCATTATTAGAAATGATAAGTTTGTCATTTCTTGCAATCTTCTGACGTGTTATTCATAAAATTTGCTTTTGTAACGCAACTGAAGCCGTATTGGTCCGTTTGAACTAATGGTATTTAGTGTCTTCACTTCATAAGTTGGTATGTAACGAATGCATGATAAACCGGTCAGTTAAACCATTACCTTTTGTCCGTCATCAACAAGGTGGCTTGTTTATGTACGCTCCAAATGCTTGTCGTTTGCTCCTGCCGCGATGCTGAATTGCGGGTTTCGTCCCACTCGTTCTTTGTCTTATTCCGCTCATCGTACGTTCTTGTCGTCTCGCAGCAGCTGATGCGTCTATAGTTCCTTTGTTGTGCTGCACGTACGGTTCGTTCACAGCCCATACTTCTCACCCGGGCTATCCGAACTGCCCTGCCGAATCCATTACACCTCTGACTTCCCTGTCCGCACGAGTGACCAGTGTCCCCTGGATTGACCGGACGTCTCTGAGTGACCAGTTTTTGTCCCCCCCCCCCTCTGACCCAATTGGACACTTTTTGGACGACTTGGTCACTCAGAAATTTTTTCCCAACCCACCCTTAACCCGTACCCTGAATGAATTTTCCCTAGTTGCAAGTACCGTTAACATTAATGGGAACTCGATACCAAAATCGTAGTTACGCAATAGTACGACCGTAAGGCTAAACCGAAAATGTTTTCCAGTGGCCGAAATTCGACCAAAAAGTGTCCACTTGGGACGGCCTGGGGCACGTAACTTGGTCACTCAGGAACCTCCAATGGTCCCTCGCACCGATTGAAATTACAATCCTTTAAATAAAGTAACGCGTTTTAGGCAACGAGTGGTGTTAAAAATGTGCAAATGTATTTAACAGCATAACTGGATAGATCACGCATTTATTTTCATATTAACTTTTTGCCTCTGCGATTGACCAAATACACTCTTAAACGAAACGGCTGGCCGTCTATCTGTTCGGACAGGGTTGTTACTGACTACCCGTCGTTTATTTACCATTTGAGCCGTTACTCTTTGAATCCGACTATTACATAATAACTACCCAGGTAGCACATACGCGATTTCCAGTTTATTTTCAAATCTCATCGTGAATGTGTAAATGGTACTTTTAGGCTCTTCATTGTCAGTAATGGTGTTATGTGGTTGCTCGGTTCCATTCTTTACTGTTCATTTTTTGACATTCTGGAGCGGTACAGGCTTATTGCACCGAGTTGCTTCCGAGTGACAAACTCTATGACTTAAGGTACACTGAAATGTACTTTTCTTAGCTAGCCATCATCATTATACACGTATCCAGCCAAACCTATTTATCGTCTTCCGGGCCCAAACCAGGGACCTGGGTGGCTCCAACTGAGGCCATCTTCATTCCTTTTGTTCATGACGTCAGATTGCCCCTCTCCTTCCATCCACCCAGAATACTTCATAGGTCAGGTCTTAATGTAGTGTGATAGCTTTTCATCTTCTCCCGTTGAGCCACATTGAGCAGTACTTTCCAAGTGCCCTCAGACTGATTCATAGAAAACATGTCAAGGGTTGCGAGTGAAACCAATTAAGTCTCGGTGCCTCCAGTGGTTTGGGAGAGGTTGCTGATTTCCTTGCTTTAACACTTACCATCCAGAGCCACAGGCCACGAGTTATGCGCTCACAACTCCTTTGTATTAGGGCACAAATGACACGCATTGTCGCTGACGGTAAAAGACCATCCGGTGTTCCCTGGTTTGCCATCGCCCGCCCCAAACCAGATAGCCCCTGATCAAATAGGGGCAAACCCACCAATCCACCCGAGTTTGGCTGTGAGCACAGGTGTGTGTTCTACTACAGTGACAGCATGTACGTGAATTTTCATAATTCTTCGAAACGCGAGTGGCAGTCTTTGAGCAGATCCCACTGGGATTCTGCGATCACACTCTTGAGCTGGACTTGTTCCTCACCGTCTTGTTGGTCAGGCTAGGAAATAGTCAGACCGGGTGTAGTTTCATGGAAACCTCCATTTGACTACCGAGTTGAGTCAGACTTTTAGTCAATATCTGTAGGTAAGGCACGTGAGACAAAACGTCTCGGGATGAACAGCCATAGAGTATCATCTCCTCCGTGGCACCATCACCAGTGATATTTTACCATTATCTGTTTCCTTCCTTTTTCACGATCATTTCCTCTTGTTTCAGTAAGTCCACTGAATGCCGAACTGTCAAGGAAGCGATGTCATCTTACAAAAATATGGTGTTCTATTTTAAGCTTTTTTCACACTTTCAAGTTGGTCAACAAACGACGCTCTCTATGGGCTTGTACTCTTTCGTCGAGCGCCAAAAGGATGTGTATACGACTAGCCTTCTAACCCACCATGCGATTACTAGACCACCCTTCGCGCCTCTGGCTCGCGGTACCTAAAGTGTCGGGGTCTTTCTCCGTTGAAATGCGGTGACTCATTCTTTAGACTGAACATCAGCGGATAATAACATGTACGCCATGTGACTTCGGAGCTCTATTGGAGTCAATAAGAAGCGACCTAAACTACAGTGTCTTTTTTGTTTCAGCTCGCCCTCCCACCTTCGTAAGTGACTTCTTCAGGATCTCCTCTCTCTGACTGGTCAGGAGCACGAACATTGTGATCGTTGCGGTTGAATGTGTGCACAACTCGTTCGCTTATCGGAGTCAGGACAATGCCTCTTAGGCCGTTTCGGAGCCGATATTAGTCTTGCCGACAATGGTGACCACTTTATTTAGCTATGCACTGATCACGATCTTTACCTTATTAGCACAGTTTTCTATCGCAAGCATTCGCACGGAGTCGCATAGCGCTGGCCAGACGAGAGGTTACCCTGGATTGATCATGTTGCCCTTGGTAATAGACGACACACATCAATACTGGATCGTCAATCGATCTTGAGCACATCTCACCCTTATGCTCGCTCTCATAACGCTAAGCTTTCCTATTTCTGCCATTTGATCCACTTCGAAGTCGTTTGTTCATCAAGTGCATTCGCCAATTGCGAAGTATCAATATCAGTATTACTGGCAATATCCATCACTGACAAGACAGGTGAGGGGACCGACTGTGGATTGGAATCGCCACCAATGCGCTTGTCTTCCTTGTTTAGGCATTTGAACAGTGGATAAATTTAGAGACCTTGAACTATCTTGATAGAAGCACGATTGCTTGATGACTGCATCGGGACGTACTTTCCAAGGTGCTCGTAACACTGAGGCGTCTGAGAACCGACTGCGAGCGGGTGGGTAGCAAGCTGGAAAAGGCCAGCACCACCGGAAACACCAGGATTCTTTTCCAACTCATCCGATGCACATGTTCAAGAGAGACACCCATAGCGAGATCGGTAGCTGGAAAGATGGTCGACTGATTCATTTTCAGTCACATCTACTGGAATGCTGGACCGATCACATTGAAGAGTCGGTCTGATTTGTCAGTATTGGATTAATATGGGACATCGGCGTAACAAATACCATCATGAACGAGATTTAACACGACCTGATACTGTTTAAGAGGGGAAGGTGCCTAGCTTAGACAGCCTTACACCGTCGTCATCAGACTACTGTGGAGACTCACTAATCACTGTGTTAGCGACTCTGTTCGCGTCATTTTGTGGAAGGAGGAATTCGTCTCTTTTTAGCAGCTACCAATGAATGTCTGGTTTCGGTCTTGTTTCGGTTGTCTCCCAACTACTGACCTATGTCATATTACGGCGGCTCGCTGATCCCTTTGAGAAAGGGATCGGTGAGAGCCACGGTTTCCTCTCCAGCAATTTCTCGAAAGACGCCATGCTTACAAACGGATTGTCATGATAAGCTTCATTGGCCTGAAGGCAAACTTTGATTTAATTAATTACACCAGCGTGGCGGTGTCCATTTTTAAACGTTGTGTTTGCAAAGCTTCTCTCCATTTGGAACTATATCACGACTCCAGTGACCATGCAAGTACCGGAGACTGCTTTATTGGAGCAGGCAACAACTTAACTCTTCACGACCCCACCGAAATAGGATCAAGACGTTAAAAAGTGTCCTGTAACATATAAAAATGTCTGACTCTCAATACCACATAAAATAAATAAATAAATAAACGTTTTATTCCTTAGCAGTGCGAGGCAAAGACCAATTGGGTGGTCTTATCAACAAATGTGAGGTGTCATTGCCAGGTCGCAGCGAGACTGGACCTTAACGTGGTGCGACGGTTTGCGTACCTCATTGACCCATTGAGCTGTACTGGGTGATGCCTCCGAGCATCTTGAGAGCTACTCCTACCAGGTTGGTCAATGGTGCGAGGTCAGACAAACTCAGTCTCCTGGTCCTCCAGGTTGGGGGTTTGAAATGGGATGGCGTCCATTTCTGTAAAACTAAATCACTGCCACCCCGCTGCCTTGCGGACAGGCTTTTGAGCCAAAGGCTTTGGATGAGGACCCTAATCGTTCTCCTGTCTAGGTCTGGGCTCCCTGGCAGTATCTCAGACCACATACAACCATGACATTTTCTTCAAACATAAACTTCATCCTGCATCGGCCGTCGCGCAGATTATCAAGGGTCGCCTTATCTGCTGCATACAGCAGGGCGGATAAGCGAAAACATGCTACTGCTGGCGCCTCCCTTCTTTCTTTTCCACCTTTTTCTCTTACTCCCATCCCGGCCCCCATTACTAACCTTCCTTCTATAATTCCTAGCTTAATTGACAGCAACCGAAGTGCTACTGGAGTAGAACCATCTGCAGCCACCATCCCACAGCACCTATCGGCAAAAGTCCCTTATTAGACCACGCTGTCCCGTTTCCACGGCGACATTCAACGTCCGCACTCTAAGACAAACAGGTCAGCAGGCTGCACTCGCACGCACCTTGGACACACTGGGTGTTGATGTGTGTTGTGTGTCCGAAACTAGGATTAATGACCCTGACGGGGTTATTGAATTGACTGCACCCGGCTTATCCTCTCTTTATTGGTTGCACGCATCCGGAGACGCCGATGCGGCACTCACGGGTCAAGCTGGTGTAGGTATCATTCTCAGCTGCATGGCTGAGTCATCGTTGGTTGATTGGATTCCGGTGAACAGCCGTTTATGTGCAGCCCGTTTGACGACATCAGCTAAGGTGAATTCGCGAAGTAAAACAAAACGCTGTATGTTTGTGATTTCTGCTTATGCTCCCACGGACTGCAGTTCTAATGCAGTCAAGGACACTTTCTATCACGAACTGAACACGCTGCTACGCAGTGCTACTAGTTCAGATATTATAGTACTTGCAGGGGATATGAACGCCCAAGTAGGGCGTCTGAGCTCTTCAGAAGCTCAGCTGGTGGTAATTGTGGACTTAACTCCGAACGGTCTGACAACGGCGAGCGTCTGCTGCAACTGTGTGCGGAGCACCAGTTGTTTCTTACTAGCACTGCTTTTAGACACAGTGAGCGCCGAAGTGCCACTTGGCGTCCACCTGTAGCTGGTCAGCGATGGACCCAAATTGACCACATAGCCATAAGTTACAGGTGGCGCGGTTCCATTCTGGATTGCCGCTCGTACTGGAGTACCTGTGTCGACTCTGATCATGCCTTGGTGCGCTGTCGTTTCTCCATGAACTTTACCGGAAGGCGCACAAAGCGTCTCCCCCGATTGGCAACGGAGAAATTGTCCCAGCCCTCTGTCAGGCAAACCTATCAAGAAGCACTGCATAGCGAACTCTCGCTGTCTTGTCCTAATGATACTGAACTTCAGTGGAATACAATCTCGGCCACTATGCACGACGCAGGAGCATCTGCTTGTGGCACTATCAGTTGTCATCGCACCAGTCACTGGATATCCGAGAGGTCCGTGAACCTTTTGGAAGCTAGAAGGCACTTCCCGGCTGGTTCTGAACACAATGTGACCAGACGGGCTATTAGGCGTGAACTAAAGCGGAGCCTACGTGCTGACAAGGAAGCCTGGTGGACCAGTCGGGCTCAAGAAATGAGGAGGCAGGAGCAGTAGGCAATTACCGGAAGCTCTTCCAGCTAATACGCACCACTGGTCCGAGAAAACCAGGCGTCAGTGAGACAATCAGGAACAGCGCGGGTGCGCTGATACACAATAAGGAGCGCCGTATGGCTCGTTGGGCTGAGCACTTTGAACATCAGTTCAGCTGGCCCCCTGCTCCCGGACCTCTTCCTACTCAGGTGATGCAGGACGAGCCATGGACGGTTAGTTTAGAGCCTCTGTCGGAGGCCGAGGTCCGAAACGCGATCACAGCCCTCAATCGTTTTCGTGCCGCTGGCCCGGATTCCCTACCACCTGCACTATTTAAGGATGGAGGTGAGGTCCTCTGCAAAGTACTGACCTCCCTATTCGAACGTATCTAGAACGAAGAGAGTGTGCCGTCTAATTGGAGCGAATCGATTATAGTGGCAATATACAAGAAAGGCAGTCGCACAGAGTGTTCGAACCACAGGGGTATTAGCCTAACGCCAGTTGTGGCAAAATTACTGGCCTCGATTATCATTCGTCGCCTCACTGCGGAACGGGAATCTCGGATTAGGGAGGAGCAGGCCGGTTTTCGCCCAGGACGTGGCTGTATAGACCATATATTTACTTTGCGGCAGGTGCTAGAGCAGCGCCACGCATACCGCAGACCGACAATAGCTGTGTTCCTCGATTTCAAGAGTGCGTTCGATTCAGTCGATCGATCGATTCTGTTCGAAATACTTGCGCGGAAAGGTGTTCCCACGAAATATGTGAACATCCTTCGTGCTCTATACTCGAACACTAGAGGCCGCGTCAGGGTCTATGGTGCCCTATCGGATAGCTTTTCGACTACAAGTGGCGTTCGACAGGGTTGCCCGATTTCCCCGTTTTTGTTCAATTTCGTCGTAGCTTCTATCATGGAGTGTTCCCTTGCGGAATTTCACGATGTAGGTGTTGAAGTGCTGCCTGGTGAACGGTTAGTTGATCTACATTATGCGGACGATATCGTCTTGCTTTTCGACAATGTCGAGGCGGCACAATCAACCCTGAATAGCCTATCCAGAGTGGTCCCATTATTTGGTATGCACTTCGCACCTTCAAAGTGCAAAGTGTTGCTGCAGGACCACCAGCCACTTGATGACCCCTTGACGCTTGCTAACGAGGAACTCGATGTGGTTGATCAATTCACTTATCTTGGCAGCTGCATCAGCAATGATGGGCGCATAGAAACTGACGTGAGCTCACGCATTGCAAAAGCCAGAGCTGCCTTCTTGAACCTGCGTCATCTTTGGCGACAGAAGGGCGTTTCCCTCCGTCTGAAAGGCCGTGTATACAAGGCCACAGTGAGGGCCGTTCTGCTCTATGGTAGTGAAACTTGGCCCCTTCGGTCTGAAGACCTGAGGCGCCTTCAAGTCTTTGATCATGGTTGTTTGCGAAGCATAGCTGGTGTCGGATGGCACCAGCGTGTCCGCAACGATGATGTGCTTAGGCGAGTACTAGGTAGTGATGATCATGCTAGCTCCCTAGAACAACAGATAGCACTGAATAAGTTACGTTGGCTCGGGCACGTGCTACGCATGCCTGGTCACCGCTTACCTAGGAGGGCCTTGTTCAGTCTACCAGGTGTGGGATGGCGCAAGGCTCGAGGTGGACAGAAGTTGACTTGGCAGCGGGAAATGAAGTCACTGACGACCAAACTGGGTGCCGTTGGTCCGTCTCGCCTTCCGGGTTGGAGTCCACGTGACTCACCTTGTGCTTGGCTCGAGACTTTACAGGACATGGCTCGCAACCGACACCAGTGGCGCGTCTGCTGCCGTCTCCTAATCGGATTGTCTGTTTAAAGTGTGTTTGGTGCTGAGTTATCTGAGGGGTAATGGCTGATTATGACGCGGGGCAGTGAAAGCCGCAAGGAAGCTGTCTCGCCGATGCCGCCTTATCTTTGCATGATAGCCAACTGTTTGTGACGGTATGTTGTCTACACAAGGTGTAGGCGCCTTGACCCTGAATGTTTGCTTAGGGCATTAAGGTTTTCAGGTAAGTCCCCCTTCTCTCCCTCTTCTTATTCTTTATTTCATAGATCCTCATGGTTGTATGGCAGCGAAGCAACAGTTCAAATGGCTGATGTACTGCTGTTGATGATGATGATGATGTCATTGCCAGAGGGTAATAGTTCTCTGAATCACGGCTGAAATGTCAGACCAGTAATGTATCGACCTGGTGTATCGATTCCGCTTCCATTATTTGTTCTGGAACACTGTCTCTAACATTTACAACTCTCGGAAACACAGATAGTGGACAACTCGCTTCAAATCTGATGCCACAGGTTGGTTCTAGTGTTCGCATATGCTATACGGTGTTCGCACTCTGGTAGCAGGAAAGTCACCGAGACGTAAAATACGGTAATTCACGATTGCGTCGACTGGCATCGGACGGAAAGACAAGGTATGCAGTCTTAGTCTCTCGCACCAGGCTTCGTACGGTAGGTCTCGCAGAGGATAGGCCTGATAGCGACGTGTTGGACCCGTTCGATATTCTGTGGCTCCCTTCGGGTGATTGGATAGTAGGCGGGCAAATTGTGTTATTGCATGGATCTTATGATGTAGGATAACAGGCCAGTGGTAGCCTCTTCAGACAAAGTGCAGAAATTGCCTTTAAGCCCTCAAAATGCGCATCACGTTTCGATATAGCCTGTTCGTGTTGTCCACCGACTCCAGTTGCCACGACTCACCTCTCAAAGTTAACAATGAATAACAATGTCAAGACACTGGGGATGAGTGCAAATAGAAAGTAAACAAAATGGAAAAAGGAAAAAAGGGTATTAAACTAATCAGGGAGCTGGGATTGTCCTTGTGAGTAAATCTGACTATATTCCTAAGGTAAATGCCATTCTCAGCGATCATTCAAAATGCCGGATGATGGAGAAAGAAACAGGCAGGACGGCCTCGATAGAAATGATAGTCGCAAAGCTACTACACTGCCTGTGACAAGAGAATGCGATTGACTAAGTTCGAGTACACGCGTCCCTCCAGGACAGTGATTCCACGTCTTTATGGCTTACCGAAAGTGCATAGACTTCCATTGAGGCCAATATTAGACATGTGTGATTCTCCATATCACTGAACAGCGAAATAGTTCGCTAAGCTCCTAGAACCGATCAGAAAAGTCCTATCCAAACACAGCCTCAGAGATACATTCAGCTTCGTAGACTCCATAAGTCATATGCAGTTAACCGGAAGGAAAATGTTTTCTCTACATGTAGTGTCCCTCTTCACCAATGTTCCGCTGAAGGAGACGATAGACTACCTATACGATGCTGTTCAATTACATCATGTGGATGTCGGCCTTTCGAACGAGCGACTTAAACAGTTGCTTCTGATGTGTACCAGGAATGTACTATTCCTGTTCGACGGGAAGATCTACAAACAGAAGGACGGAGTCGCAGTGGGCTCTCCGTTAGGACCGCTGTTAGCAGACGTATTTATAAGTAAGAGAACAACTATCTGAACGGAATTATCAACAGCTTAGTCTACTACGGACGGTACGTGGACGATATATTTGCATCTCAGATAGTCATCTTTGCACGGAAGAATTAGTGAGGCAATTTAACTCAACCCACACAAATATAAAATTCACTTTTGAATCTGAGTGCAACAACTCAATCTCATACTGTGACGTTCAGATTAGCCGAAGGTCTGACGGGTCTATCCAGCGCAGTGCCTATAGAAAGACAGCGTGGAACGGGCAATATACTCACTTTGCCAGCTTCGTTCCTCTCAGCCAAAAACGGAAACTTGTTCGGTGCCTAACCGAGCGATCAAGAAGGATATGTAGCGTGGACATGCTTCCGGACGAGTCAAACTTTGTACGAAGCCTAATCGATGGAAATGACTATCCGGAGAGTTAGTTCGGAGAAACATGAAGGTACCAGAAGCGAAAGCAAAAGTGGATTCAGTCGGAAAGAAACTGATCTACTTATCGTTACCCTTCAAGGGGGACGGAATAGCTGAATCAACGTCTAGGCTTTCTGACGCCATTGCTCAAACGTACTATGCAGCCAGCCTACGGCTAGGCTTCTACTCAGTGCCGACTGAATCAACAATCTAAGGACAGAATTCCAAGGTCAAGTACTTCTTTCTGTGTATACTCTTTCTCTTGCTCGTCTCGATCAAGCCATCGAAAGAACTACCAGCAGACTGTTCAAGAGAGCCAGGGAATGCTGTCCAGCTTGGTTGTATAGCGGCGTGACTGGATCAGTGGCAAGCGCATTGCCTACACAGCTGATCGACTCGAGCCACCTCGTCAGAGCGCATGAGGCGTTCCAGCCCATCTACCGCGTACCCAAACGTCACAAGAGTGGTTAGATGTCCTCTACTGACAGCGGTCGAGGCAATAGCCATCAAGCTTCATGACCCTTACCTATGTGCGCACAAGCAATTTGTCCAGGCACTACCTCTGACCTGGTCCCCTGTAACACGAACACAGTGTAGCAAGGCCACATACACACAAACACTCTTGATCGCCGTAGTGCCAATCACCTAGGTTGATCACTCAGACCATCTGGGTTTTGAACCTCTACTTTTGTCTCATGTTTACATTCATGTCATTCATTTGTGGTCTCTTAGGCTGATGAGGAACCACTGAAAACGCGCTTAATTGGTAACATTTGTTCTAATCAGAATGGATCGAAAATTAACAACCAAATGCACGAAACCGAATGCTGGAACGCCACTGACTGCGTAACTGCGCCTGTCTGCTATGGCCTCTACCCATAGCTGAGGTGTTTCCCACCTCTCGCCAACGTGTATGGTGTGAGTGCCTGTGTGGACCATCCCGAGGCCTCCACTATGCCACGTCATGGGCTGGCCACCTCGCGGTTTCGCCAAATAGTGCAGCTACGGTGTATAAGGCGCGCCGAGCAGACTGGTCGACGGACGTACGGTGGACATGGCCTAGCCATCGTAAGCGATTCAGTAAACACTCGACTGAGGAACCAGAAGGCTTCTTGCCTGAAAGCAACTGGCTGACCTCAGTATTGCTCACCCGGTGTTCCCACCAGACGTGAGCAATCCTCCGCAAGCACCGGTGATCAAACGCCGCCAAGCGTTTAATGTCTTCTCCGCGAACTGGCTAGGTCTCTGATCCATACAGTAAGACCGGCGTTACCGCAGCGTCATACACCCTCTTTCACTGACAGGCCATCCCGCCCTCTCCATAGATGGTTGAGTCTCTGGAAAACCACACGGGTCTTGCTGATACGCGAAGTAACTTTCTCAATGATTTGTCCACCGGAGGTGACACAGCTATCAAGGTAAGTGAACCGATCCACCACTTCCAGTGGCTGTTCGGTGATAGCTAGAACCGGATGTGCTTCGGTCCAGTTGTGCAGCAGTATTTCGCAGTTTGTAGGTGCAATGCACATGTCGAAGCGTGCGGTTCTATGCGACAGTCTATCCAGTAATGTTTGCATCACCACTGCGGCAGACCCAAGTAGAGCTATATCGTCCGCATACCACAGATTTGTCAGTCGACCACCTGGTAGAACTTCCACTTCGGTAGAGTCTGAAATGATGGAGTCACTCACGATCATTTCGACAACAAACTGGAAGAGGAAAGGGGATGTAGGACAATCCTTGCGGATCCCACTTGTCGTGGGGAACCCAGGAGACAGTTTCTCGTAGACCCTTATACGGCCTCCGGAGTCACGGCAGAGATACTGCAGGATGGTCAGGAATTTAGCCGGCACGCCCTTCGTGGATAGACAATGCCACAAGCTGGCGCGGCAAACAGAGTCGGAAGCGGTTTTCAAGTCAAAGAAAACCATAGTCGATCTTCTATATGTGTGTCTGCTCTAAAATTCGGTGAATAGTAATTGTGTGGTTGTTATAGCCACGGCCAGGTCGGAAGCCAGCCTGGCTTACAGTAATTCGCTTCCTAGGTTATCATTAAGTCGTCGGATAGTGATACTCATGAGAAGTTGGGAGACACTTGAAATAAGGCTAGTGCCTCGATGGTTTTCGCACAAAGTACGCTGATTCTTCTTGAAGCTGGGCACTGGTTAACAGTCACCATTTTGAAAGAACCACTTCACTGTTGTAAATCATGTTAAATAGAGTAGCGAGTCTAGTCATCAAACTCACCACCATTTTTCAGCAAAGACGGAGGAAGGTTGTCAGGTCCAGTAACCTTGTATCGTTTGAACACGGAAAGCCCATGTTGAATCTCCTCTAAAGTGGGAGGTGTGACATCTACTTCCCACGTCGGCCCCGGCGGTTCGGCAAGCGTTCCTCATCGTACGCACTTTGTCTCAAATCGGTCAACATGCAACGCTTGTCCGAACATTGGAGATCTTATCGACCGGCATCTACTGCTTATAACCAACCCGCTGCAAAACTGGAGCTCTTTGGTCATTCTACTATCCTCTTCGTATGTCAATTGCAGTATTTCCTAACTGCATCTATACATAGATGATTTGGCTTCGAATGCTGGTAAAGCCGGCGTTGGTATTACTCTGCGCTTTCGGGCTGAATCTGCACGGATAGAGTAGAGCTCATTCAGTAAGGCATCAGCAGTACGCTGCCGCGCAACCACCACCGGTCGCACGGGAGCTAAGGATATTGCGAGAGTTGCCTTGCCCCTACGCAGGCTCGAACCCGCTCCGCGAGACCATGAGACAAGCCCGTTCCCTCTAGGCTATGGGCCGGCGCTCATTCAGTAGCCGGATGTGCGCTGTCGAACCAGCTGGCTCCTTCAAGGCTTCGAAATCGCGCGGGATCAATCGGTTCCTTTTTGTCATTGTTGCGTAAGTCCCCCTCCCCCAAACTACGGGGCTGACTCGGTGAATGATGACTTCTATCACTGACTGAAAGAGCTCCGTCACAGTAGTCATACGGATGCTGTAGTGCTGGCTGGTGCTCTGAGCCCTCTTGCGGGAAGATCATCCACTGATGAGATGCATCTGAGCAACCAACACTGTTTAGGCTATCATACGGGCTGAGTAAGTATTCACCAAACTCAGCCGACGGCGCTAGTCACATGTTCACAGGACATTATTAACATTAGTAGGAAATTTAATTGGCAACCTAGACACTGCGTCTCTACGCAGTCTCTGAAACCTCTGGACGCTCACCGACGCATTCAAGCTTGGAGCGAACACAACATGACTCCCAGAGATCTCAAGGCAAAACTACGTGTTAGTCTGAAGGTAGACCGCGAAGCATGTTGGCCTCACTGTGCGTCAGATGGAGATGGCCGCTGTCCTTTTTGGCCATTGGAAATTATTTAGTCTGATGCGGGAAACGTGCAGCAGGATACCTGGTGTTAGCGGGACTATATGCGAAGAGCGTGGACAATCTATCCACAACCTGTCAAAAACGCTTGGAACGTTGGGCTGAGCAATTTAGACGTCAACTTAACCGGCCGGAACTACCAAGTTAGCCATCGGCGAGTGATCGCACTTCTCCCTGAGCCGTCTCATTGGATGCGCCCTTACGCGCAGAAGTCGAACGTGAGATCAAACTGCTTAATTTGATTAAAGCCGCAGGAGTAGACGAGCTTCCTCCAGCCCTCTTCAAATTTACGACACTTGCTTCTTTGGACGATTTGGGTGATTTATTGATGGAAACTAGAACTTGAAACTGTCTCAGTCGACTGGAACTGTTCCGTTTTTATCCCGATTTTCAAGGGACTGTTCACGCCCGTTGTGCAGCAATCATAGAGGAAATAGTTTTATCTCCATTGCCTCTTATTTACTTAGCTCGCTAGTTCTTCACAGATTGAGTGGCGCCGGTGAAAGCTGAATTAATGTGGAGCAAACCCGGTTTCGTCGAACTCGAAGTCGCATTGGCTACATTTTAACTTTACTGCACTTGTTGGAGCACTGTTGCTTATAATGGCGACCTACTTTAGTCTTGTTCCTAAGCACCAAAGCTGCTTTTGATTTGGTGGATCGATGTGTGGTTTGAGACTGGTTAGTAAAAGTATACGTAATTCGGGTAGAATGAGGGCTGTGGCCGAGAAATGCGTAAACATTATCGGAGCATTTTACTTGCGTGACTCTGGCAAATTGAAGGCGTATAGCAAGATATCGCCGCCCTTCAATATCTCCAGAGGTGTGAAGTAGGAATGCCCGTTGTCACTTTTCCTTTTCAAAACCCACCGTTGACGATGCTATAGAAACTGCGTTCGCTGGATACGACCTAGAGAGTGTGAAACTGCTCTCGGGGGACTGACTTCTTGACTTGTAGTATGCCGAAGATATTGCCCTAATCTGTGACATCTCACCAACGTGCCAAGCAACACTGGACAGATTAACGCTCGTTCTCGATCGTCTCGGGCTTTACTTTGCACTTTTCACATACAAAGATTTCCTCTAAGACTGGTAGAGATCGCCCCTTGCTCTGACACTTGGTACGGATCAGCTAGAAGTCGTTCAGGAAGGTTCACAGTTGCCTATCAGCGACTGTGTCAGTCGTATCTTAAACCATAGTTCCCAGGTGCACTGACACTATAAATAATAAGGCCATGTAATGCGTACTCAGTATATGTGACGAAATCCCGAAGTGGCAATTGGTTGAACAACAGTTATTGGCGCAAATCGGTCGTTGGAACCGGCATTACGCTTTGGCTATTTGTAGATGTTGCGAAGGCTATACGGAGGATCGCCTACTGGAGATTCTAAGACCTGTACGGTACGGTAGTGTCAGCGAATTTTGAACGCTTCTTTTAAAAGGGGTATGCGTCGCGTTGCATTCCGCAAGAGAACAGCACGTTTCAGCATTCGACGGATTCGAAGATAGATGCGTAAGCGATGACGTGCAGTGACCACTAGACGCTTACGTAGGCGGTTATTTCGTCTGCGTAGGTCCAAGCGATCCGTATGCCACAAGTTCGTCTACACGGTAGATGTTCGAAGTGATAAGAGCGCTTTCGAGATTTCCCCTTGTTTGGAATACGTTCCTCAGGCAGAGCAGTTGCTTTTCATGTACCGAAGATATCAAATCAAGGGATTCAACCTACGTTGCCGAAGCGACTACCGCAGAAGTATGTACAGTGTAAGTCCATTGAATAAGGCCTGTGTCCGTTTAGCCGTATCCTCTTTGGCCTACTCTGCTGAAGGTGAAGGTGAGTTTGACGGACACCCCGATACTGGTTGAGACACAGAGAGCACTTGCTTAGCTGCGAAACGGCAAGTGTGCCGGTGCCGACGGGGTCCCGCCTGAGGTATTGACACACGGCAGACCCGCGTTGGTGACTACGCTGCACGACTTGGTGCAACGCGTGTGAATTGAAGATTGGGTGCCTCCAGAGCTGAATGATGACCTTTTGCTACCACTGAACAAGGCTAAAAGGAGCAAACAATGTTGCACCAATTATCGTGGCATCACCTTGCTGATTTGTGTGAGCAAGGTGATTGCCCGAATCCTACTCAACCGCTTCGTCATTCAGGTTGTGGAACCTAACGTGGCGCAAGAGCAATGTAGATTCCGTTCGGATCGTCCGACCATAGATATGGTGTTTGCGGCTCGTCAGTTGCAGGAGAAGTGCAGAGAACGACATCAGCCGTTGTACTCGCTGTTTGTTGATTTCACCAAAGCATTTGATACGGTGAACTGCGAGGCATTGTATCTGGTGTCTGGTTGCCCGCGTAAGTTTGTAGGTTTAATTGAATGTCTGCACAGTGATATGCGGGCGAGGATGCAGCTGAGTGGAGAGACCTCTGATGACTTTGCAGTTGTCTCTGGTGTCAAGCAAGGCTGTGTTTTAGCTACTGCCCTGTTTAATATTTATCTTCATGCCATGATGTCTTGTGCTTTTGAGGCGGCTTGTGCTTACGGTGTTCGTGTTTAGCACAGTATTGACGGTTGGTTGCTGAACATCCATCGTATCGGTGCGAGACAACTATCTGTATGCTGCTTTTCACTGACGACTGCGTTGTTTACACACAGCGCGGATGAGTTGCAGCACATGACTAGTGTTCTGGCTTCGACAGCGGCCAAATTTGGGTTCACCATCAACACAAGCAAAACTGTCTGGCTATTTTAGCCTTCACCGCAGGTGCAATCTGCAATATTGCCGCAAATCAGCATTGGCGACAAAGTATTGCACATCACCTCCCGCTTTTGCTACCTTGGGAGTGTGGTTTCGACTGACCAGCAGATACACAGTGAGCTGCGTATCCGTGTGTCGAAGGCAGCGGCAGCATTCGGGAAGCTTGAGTACCGAGTGTGGAACAACCATCAGCTTAGCATTGGCACGAAGCTGATGATGTACAAATCCATGGTGCTGTCCGTTCTTCTATACGGCAGTGAAACGTGGACGATGTACCAGCGAGATGTGAGATATCGAGCGGTTTCATCGCAATTGTCTACGACGGATTCTGCGCATCGATTGGTAGGACAGAGTTGCAGACGTAAAAGTCTTGCGCCGATTTGGTATGTATGCAGTGAATTGCATACTTCTGCTTAGACACCTGAGGTGGTTCGGTCATATGAGCCGTATGGATTCGACGTGGATACCGAAACAAGTATTATATGGTCAGCTGAGTATTGGGAAGCGGCATGCGGGGAAACCAGTTACGTTAACAGGACATGATCAAAGTGAGTCTCTCACGTTCTACTCTTGATTGCAAGTCATGGGAATCGAATGCGGTTGATCGGCGTGCATGACGCAATCTGATCACGAAGACAGTTACCGAAGTGCGATAGAAAGACCTCATACATGCAGAGAAGAAGCGGCAAGTGCGGAACCGGCAAGTACCGATGGGTTGTACTCCATCCATATCGAGCGCATGGTGCTGTAGCACATGCGGTCGCGAGTGCCTGAGTCAGGCAGGCCTAGTGAGCCATGAGCGAGGTCACTCGGGACCACCACCGGACCGACGACGAGTCTTGCGTTCTCTGTAGGCAGAACCGGCGCGGCGTTTGTAGGTACGGTGCATCCGATTTACTAACCGCCTGCTTGCTTGATAAGTCTCTATTTCAGGTAGTGGGTTTGCTATTTTTTCCTAATGCTTTTCTTTCTCATATACATGTCTACCTGTACTATGTTCTATAAACTTACGCACGTCGCTGAAGCTAATTGTAGTTAGTTTCGACAACATTTTCGCATTTGTGGCATTTCTTTAAAATATATTTTTTTACCTCTTGAACTTGTCGCAGATTCGTTCGTAACCGATTTATACGCCCATTTACTGAAGAGTTATGCCGCCGTATCTGTATGCATTATCCGATTTATTTTGTTTCTTCTTGTCGTTTCAAGTAATTAGCTGTTACTTGATATCCCCGGTGTGGCTGCGCTTGATGTGCATGTTGACAAGGTGCCTACCCGTCTATTACCCACTACCTCGTCCATACTGGCTCTAGGAGACAGTTGGTCGTTTCTGGAGGGGACGGGGTGCACGGTCCTTATGGCCATGCTAGGCTCGAAGTGTGGTTCCATGCACTCGGTGTGGAGCGGACTACGGTCCAACCACCGCCTTGTGTGTGCTTGATTCCCCAAATACAGCGTGCTTGTGTTTGCCTGTAAAGGAGTGTGGGCCGGCGCCGTTGATGAAACCTGGCTCCCACCCACTTGCCTCCCGGTCTTATTCCTTCGGGTTTACACTGGATATAAAATGTGTGGATGAAGCTGTGGGTCGTGCAGCACAAGCTGCTCATGGTCCCACTGTAGGCGCAGGCGTTCTCTTTCTGGCCACAGTTACAGGCAAATCCGAAACCGGATGCCGCCAACCATATGTTTACAGTACACCCCGTCCCTACAACAGGGGCAGACAGCCCATGCTGAGGCTGATGTTGCATTCATTATGCTTCTTCACCGCAGTTGGGCTTAACCGAGTTACACTTGAACTTGGTCTTTTCATGCTGATTAAATTTTATTTCGCTTTATCTGGTTTGTTCTGCCTACCTGAAAAATTTATTAACTTGCACTCGTTGCTTACGCTTATTGGGGTTATCTTCGTTAACCTTATCGCGTTTGTGGCATTTTTGAGTAACTATTGAACACTTTGTAATTATCGCAGATTCGTTGCTAATCAACTTACTTCATATGCTAATTTAGCGAAGAGTTATTTTGGCATAACCGTATGCTTTAACAGATATATTTTATTTGATGTCATTTCAAGTGTTTGGCTGTTGTTTGATATCCCCGGTGTAGCTGCGCTTGGTGGGTATGCTGACAAGGTGCCTACCTGTCTATTACCCACTACCTCGTCCATACTGGCTCCAGGAGACAGTTGGTCGTTGCTGGAGGGGACGGGGTGCACGGTCCTTGTGGCCATGCTAGGCTCGAAGTGTGGTTCCATGCACTCGGTGTGGAGCGGACTACGGTCCAACCACCGCCTTGTGTGTGCTTGATTCCCCAAATACAGCGTGCTTGTGTTTGCCTGTAAAGGAGTGTGGGCCGGCGCCGTTGATGAAACCTGGCTCCCACCCACTTGCCTCCCGGTCTTATTCTTTCGAGTTTACACTGGATATAAGATGTGTGGATGAAGCTGTGGGTCGTGCAGCACAAGCTGCTCATGGTCCCACTGTAGGCGCAGGCTTCCTATGGCTACGCTATGGGGACAGCACTGACACGCAAATCCGGGACCGGATGTCGCCAACCGTATATATCAACACAAGCAATACTTTTTGGGACTAAGAACCTTACTTGAGTATATAGGGGATCAGAAGTCCATACAAAGGCATAGCCCCTGTTCATAAGTTTCGATACACGAGGATCATAATTTTGATTTAGAACACAAAGAGTCTAGCACATGGGAATACGAAAGAAAGAAATCAGTAGTACGCCGGTACGATGTACCGACGCTTCGCTGCCTCGCAGTCACCACCGGTCGCACGTGGGCTAACATACTGCGAGGATCACCCTGTCCCTACGAAGGGTCGAACCGGCGCCGCCAGATTACAAGACGGGTTTGTTTCCTATAGACTACGGGCCGGGGAATACGAAGAAACCAAGAGAATTCTTATGAGCATGGCATTCTACTAACAGTTCAATCAATCGACACGTTGCATTGGACGCCATCTACGCAAATCTACTAGCAAATCATTACCACCGCAGTCGAATGACCTTAATAGAAATAGACACCATACAAGCAGCTGGGGCAACCTTTTCACGATTTTCACGAGGCATGAGTCGAAGAGGCCATTTCCATTGGTCACGTGTCCATGCGACAGATGACGATGACATGTAAAAACGCACGCGCGTGATTACCCGCCTCACACTTACGCATCACCTCGCTCCGCTACATGCTAACGCACTGATGATGTCACTTCGACTGGTGACGAAACCTTTGCAACAAAATTGCTAGACTCAGCGAACAGTTCGTCTAACAAAAGTTCAACGCAGCTCGTCACCTATGGTCCGCGCATCGAGGTGCGGCGGACAAATCTTAAACGTCGCAGCAGAAACACGCAGCCCCTTCCGTATATGCGCTCCGACAGGTCCCTTCCGCGTCAGGTACTGTGTCGCGCCAACGGATCCGTGGAATGCAACTAGCAGTTTCCATTGGTTTGTTCCAAATATCAAATTCTTTTTTGTATAGCGTACACGTCTCATCGCCACATAAAAGAGTTTATAGCACCATTCCTTTGTTTATCGTCAACCTGATCTCAGCGGTCATTTGATGTTTCTTCCATAATTAATGTCCCAGTCTGCCGAAAGTCACATTTACCTTCGCTACGCGTGCGCGCAGCTTGCTACTTGTCCGCAGGTCTGTTGACAGCATGCTCCCGAAGTAGCAAAGTTTGTTTGGGTTTTGAAAGCTTCCTTTACATTCTTGATTTGCGGGCGGTGCTTATACTCCACTCTGATTCCTTATTAATATGTCTGACGAAATCACAGCTTGCATTTTGCTGATGGCGTAACTTGCTGTTAAAGACTTAGTACCTTAGAAACCGAACGGTGGAAGAGAACGCGGGCGACGGGATTGTGAGTAGTTGCTACACAGACAACCAATGCTGAGAGGAGAGCTTCATTAGAGGTTTACCATTGCTAGCTTTTTGATCGGCGATCTGATTCGGAATTCGGTGGAAAAATTGGAAGTTCCATTGAGGTCCGCCACTCTAAGTCTAACCTACTGGACAATTTCCGATCTGTGTCAGCTCCGGATTGAAACAATAGAGTATCATGCATTGCCTGTACTAACCATTAAACGCATCCTTAGGGATTCTGGGACAGCTGAAACCTTCCCTTTCTATTATACCGGTCAACCGGAACCGGTTCTGGTCATTTTTGTGTCTCACATGCCGGGCCTGCTAGCCTTCAGAGTGTGAGTAAACCAATGTACAGATCGTCCAGTCTGACGTTCGGAATTTGTGCGGTAGCATTTTCTGTGCAATCGGCACGTCTCGTGCACTTTTACCAGCTCCCTCGTTATCAGACTTATGAGACACTTTGATTGGGAACCGTGATCCTTTTCCCTCCTAGGATTTCATGTCCCGGCAATACTTCAGTCCACCTCCAGCCATGAAAAACATCAAAAACTACAATTTCATGTCGTATCAGACTGTGTTGACGGACTTCGTGTGTCGAAATGCGCTTTCACGGATTCACCTATTTGTTTGTACTCATTTGAGAAAATGGCATCATTAGCATCATTCTTGACCTGAGCCTGTGATTCAGTACTACAAGCGACGCAAATGATGTCTGTCAATCTTAGAACGATAAGAGAATCTGGGTTATTAACTGACGCGTTTTGCTCTCCAGTCTGACCTAGCTCAATGACCTTTGATTTTGTCGAATGTAGTTGTTTGTTTAATGGACACTTTAAACAAAGACAGCGGCAGTACTTCCGGAAAGCAAGATCTGCTACAAACTTACTATGAGCCACCTGGCTTGATGCAGCCAGTAGTTCATCACGATTAGAGACAGCTTCTGACACGCATGCTCTACGCTATACTGTATTTGGACTTTCGATACTACACTGTTGTCACTTGTCACTGTTCTCTGCTTTAAAATGAGAGCCATCTTCATTTACCCACTTTTATGTTATAGACGTTGAGACTGAGTTCGCATGAACCCTCATGACACAACCGCCGTGTTTCTCACCTTAACTTTTCGTGTATTGTGAATGCGTGTTCCCGATCACTGTCCTGTCCGCTGTTATTGGCACTCAAAGCATCCTATGGGAAACTTGATGTCGGAATTAATTTATCCGACTCTTGTTAAGTGACGTCAGCACAGCTCAATGAATCACGGAGGCACGCAGACCACCAAAGGAATCTGAAATCCGCTCATATCACGCTGGTCATCATCAAGCCTTTCGGAGACTTCAATACCAATGACCATTAATGTGGTCATGCAGTTACTAGGGTATTTGCGTGCTATGGTTTCATACGCAAATGTCAACTAATAGTGTGGCATCTTACCACACCACTGGTCTTCCGATATTGCGCTTGTATCCGACGCACTAGACCCATCCGTCGAATACTTGGTGGCATGCATTGCTTGCTCTGAACAACCGACAAGCGGCTCCCAAGTGATCACTATTTATGGATTCGTCGCATTTCTCCATCAGCACGTAACTTGGACCACTGAAACATTTTAAAATCATTTAATGCTATTTTGTGCTTCATAAAAGATTCGGTATGCAAACTAACCAATTCAACACGTAACATCCTTTATGTGTTGCACACTCTATACCATCGCTTGAACCGCGCGAGCAGAAGTTACCTTACTTTATCACTGTGTAAATGCACATTACACGTTGCTATGATGTGATATTATCTCTATTGACCCCTTTATGTGTTGCACACTCTATACCATCGCCTGAACCGCGCGAGCAGAAGTTACCTTACTTTATCACTGTGTAAATGCACATTACACGTTGCTATGATATGATATTATCTCTATTGACCCCTTATGCTCTTCCCTGTCGCTATTTCTTGACTACTGCATATAATCGTTTTGGGCTTCTTCGACTTTTTCCATCTTCTAACAGCTCTGTTTCCGTGTTCTCTCGGTCTGAATGTTTGTATTGAAGTTACACTAACATCCCTATTCATTACTCTCTTTTCTTTTTTACCTCTAGGAGTAGTATAGCTGAATTAGATGACGAACAACTTTTGTTTGTTTTTTGTTGCCCTTTATCTCGAATCCTTTCATTAATGTCAAGTGATTACTCGCTTATATTCTTTTGACTATCCTCTCAATACTGTATTTTACCGTCGTTGACCGGCTATAGGGTCACTGGCCACTCACTTCTGTACCCAGAGGCGAGTACCTTTCGGATGGCGGATGATCAACTTGCTGGTCACCGACTTCTGTGTGGACTACAACCGAATACAAAGAAAGCGAATGAACCACCTGGTTGTCAACGGTCTTCGTATTCAGAAACCGTGAATCGCCCTGCTGCCTTGCGGGTCTGGTCTTCAAGACCAAAGGCTCGAGGTGGGGTCCATTAAGGTCAACCCTCTTCCTCGGCCTGGGCAACCCGGAATCTCGCTGCCCACGCAACACATGAACCCTCATGACCTTTTCGCTGACAGCGTCTTTTCCTCCTTTTTTAATCATGGGCTGTGGCGCTCTGCCAATTGTTTATTGCTCAAATGTTAACTACAAAATATTAACACATTTCACCGTCATTTATCCTTTCAGCACCATTGCCGGAATTGTGGGAACAGCTTCTGTGCCGAATGCTCTTCGGAACGTGCTGTCCTTCCCAAGTTTGGTATCGAGAAAGAAGTCCGCGTGTGCGATCACTGTTTTCAACAGCTCATTCGGTAATTTTGTTACGGTTGCTCTCCTTTTTCTCTCATAATAGTACCGCAGTACCCATATGCAACACTATTTTTAACAGCCGCGTCCATTGATAGGAATTGTCCTACGTTTGTTCATTGGACTTTTCTTCTTATGGGTCGATTTACGCTTTCCAACCCTCATCGATCTTCTGTTTGCAGGATACGGGGATTTCCCAGCCATCTGATGATCAACACATGCACATGCCTAAATATTGGCTTACTACTTTTAATTGGTGGATGGTCTTTATTGATCTAGTGTCTCTGTAAAGGTGCAGTACTGACTGTACGCCGCTTCTTATCAATCCTGCCATCAGAACCATATTGTCTCCAGGTGTCTCCATCTCAGTACGTCCGATACTTTCCAACGGACAGACGCTATTATTCGCCCGTTTTTTTACTATAAAACGGCCCGCTCGCGACGGCAGGTTTCCTACCGCATACTGCTCCCCAATACAGGGCCTCTTCGTATTTAGGCGGTGCAGGCCGTACCATGTCCGGTTAGTTTTTGAGGCTCCATCGGAGACTGGGTTTCAAACCAACTCCTAGTCAATTTCGTGATACTGATTTTTTTCTGTAAATGCTCTATTTAAGGATGATGGGGATGTTATATGCAAAGCATCAATTCTCCTGTTAGTAGAGGTATGGAACTAGGAAACCATCCTAGTTAAAAAAAAGATTAAATCGATCACAGTGACTGTACGAGAAGTGCAGTTGCATCGAACACGCTAACCACGGATTTTTCAGCCTGACGCCCGTAATATTAAAGCTATTGACTTCAGTTCTCTTCCGTGGAACGTAAATCTCGAGTGGTAGAAGATCAGACCGATATCTGGTCAAGGCTGCATTGTGCGGACGACATTTTCACTCTGTGCTTGACGCTACGGCTGTGTTATATGCATACCACAGATCGACTATTTCCATATTCATCAAAGTTGAGAGTGCATTCTGCTCAGTTGTTCGTTCTGGTATTTCTGATGAACTTTCTCGGAAATTTTGCATGTACTTCACGCGAACACAGCTGATTACATCAGAATCCACACCGAATTGTCTGCCGACCTTCGGACAACAAGTGTTGCTCACCATCTTTGTCCCTATTTTCACATTTGTTCAACTTTGTCGTCACCTTCCCACGGAATGTTTCCTTGCGGAATCTCACCACGTAGGTTGATTTGGATTATCTGAGTAATATCGTCTTACCATTGGACAATCATGAAACTGTTGTGTCTACCCTAGTTAAGCCTTTTGGAGCAGTCCCAACATTTGACATGCTTCTCATACCTTCGAAACGCAAAGTTTTGTTGCAGAACCACCAGCTGTTTGGGTACCCGTTGACCCTTCATGACGAGGAGTTTGGATTGTTGCTCAATTCATCTATTTTAGTATCTACATCAGTAGCGGTGGGCACATGATTGCTAAATTGCTTCATGTATTGCGAACGGTAGAGCTGCATTCTGGAGTCTGTGATTCTTCTGGCTTCGGAACGGGATTCTCCTGGTCTGGAATACCACGTATACAAGGCCATAATGTAGTCCATCCATCATTGTGACAGTGAGACTTGCACCTACGGTCCGAGACGTTATTCAGCTCTTTGCTTATCATTACTTACGGGGCATTTCTGTGTTGGATAACACTAGCTTGTCCACAGCGCTGATGTGCCATGCAAATAGTAGGTAGGGCAGTTAGGTTAGTTCGTTAGCACAACAAGTAGTAGTGAATAAGTTGCATTACCTTTTGCACTTATACGTATGTCTAATCATCAGCATCGCCAACAGCAGTACATCAACTATTTGGACTAAGGCCGTACAACCACGGTGACCGACGGAACGAAGAACAATAAGAGGGAGATAAGGGGGACTTACGGTAGAACCTCAATGCCCTATACAAACACTCAGGGTCAAGGTGCCTATATCTTGTCAACAACATACCATCACCAACAGCTGGATATCGTGCAAACGTAAGGCGACATCGGCGAGATAGCTTTCTTGCGGCTTCCTCTGCCCCGCTTCTTAATCAGCCATTGCATCGCAGATAACTCAGCACCAAACACACTTTAAGCAGGCAGTACGACTAGAAGACGGCAGCAGACGCGCCACTGGTGCCGACTGCGAGCCAAATCCTGTAACGTCACAAGCCAAGCACAAGACGAGTCACATGGACTCCAGCCTGGAAGACGAGACGGACCGATGGCGCCGAGTTGGGTCATCAGTGACTTCATTTCCCCCTGCCATGTTAATTTTTGCCGACCTCGGGCTTTGCGCCACCCTGCGTGTGGCAAACAATACAAGGCCATCCTCAGTAAGCGGTGACCAGACATTCGTAGTACGTGCCCAAGCCAACGCAACTTGTTCAGTGCTACCTGTTGTTCTAAGCAAGTAACTTGCTTCTCACTGCCTAATATTCGCTTACGCACATCGTCGTTGCAGACATGCTGGTGTCAGCCGGCATCAGCAATGCTTCGCAGACAACGAGGATCAAAGATTTGAAGGCGCCTCAGCTCCTCAGATTGGAAGGGCCAAGTCTCGCTCCCATATAGTAAGACGGCCCTCACCGTGAACTTGTATACACGACCTTTTAGACCGAGGGAAACTCCTTTCTGACGCCAAAGATGTCGCAGGTTCAAGAAGGCAGTTCTAACTTTTGCAATGCATGAACTGACTTCCGTTTCTATGCTCTCCCCGTTGCTGATACAGCTGCCAAGGTAGATGAAGTGATCAACTACTTCGAGTTCCTCTCCATCAAGTATCAAGAGATCATCAAGTGGCTAGTGGTCCTGTTGCAGCACTGCGCTTTGAAGGTGCGAAGCGCATGCCAAACTATAGGACCACTCTATAGAGGTTATTCACCGCCTCAACATCGTTGAAAAGCATGATAATATCGTCTGCGTTATCAAGATCAACTAGCCTTTCACGAAGCTGCGCCTCAACGCCTGCATCTTGAGATTCCGCAATGGAACACTCCGTACTGGAGTCTACGACGAAGTTGAACAAAACTAGGGAAATTAGGCAACACTGGCGAACGCCACTTATTGTCGAAAAGATATCCGACAGGTCACCGTGGGCCCTGACGCGGCATGTAGTGTTCGAGTGTAGAGCACGTAAAATGTTCACATATTTCCTGGTAACACCTTTCCGCACAAGTATTCCGAACAGAAAGCATCGGTCGGTTGAATCGAACACGCTCTTGATGTCGGCCTGCGAAACATTTGGTGATGCTGTAACGTCTGCCGCAGAGTGTATATGTGGTCAATACAGCCCCGTCCAAGGCGGAATCCTGCCTGCTCTTACATAATCCGTGATTCTCGCTCCGCAGTGAGGCGATGAATGCGAATCAAGGCCAGTAATTTTGTCACAACCGGCGTTAGGTGAATGCCTATGTGGTTAGCACAGTCGGTGCGCCTGCCCTCCTTGTACATCGCCACTATACTTGATTCACTCCAGTTAGCTGGGATGGCCTCTGCCTTCTAGACATGTTCGAACAGGGTGGTCAGTGCTTTGCAGAAGACCTCACCACCATCCTTAAATAGTGCGGGTGCGAGGGAATCTGGGCCAGCAGCACGAAAACGATTGAGGGCTGTGATCGCGTTTCCGACCTCTCAGCCTCCGGCGGTGTCACTAAACTAACTGGTCATGGCTCAGTCTACAACACCTGAATAGGAAGCGGTCCATAAGCATTGGACCAACTAAACCGATCTTGAAAGTGTTTCGCCCAACGAGCCACACGGCATGCCAAATCGGCGCTAACCAACAACAGCCTTTTTCTTTCGCCGGATGTACAAGATTCGACAAAGCAAGTTAATTTGGCAGCATGAAATAGTTACAGACCATCAAACTGTGTGGTGTTGGTCCGTCTAACCTTTCATGCTGGAGTCTACACGGACCATCCTATGCTAGGTTTGAGACTATACAGGACATGAGTCGCATCCGACACCATTGGCGCTTTTGGTATCTCTTCCTAGCCGGACTTTCCGTTTAACTTCTGTCTGGTCCTGA
The DNA here is from genome assembly GCA_944474145.2 of Dicrocoelium dendriticum. Lineage (NCBI taxonomy): Eukaryota > Metazoa > Platyhelminthes > Trematoda > Plagiorchiida > Dicrocoeliidae > Dicrocoelium > Dicrocoelium dendriticum. Next base: position 50,952,725 of record OX104060.1, read on the forward strand.
GCTCTGTGTGATAAGATTATTACGACGTAGAGCAGCGAAAGTCGCAACGAAGCTGTCTCAGATACCGCCTTATCGTCGCATAGTAGTTAACTGTTTGTCACCAGAGGTTGTTGACAAGGTGTGGGTGCCTTACTTCTAACCGCTTGTGTGTGGTATGTAAATTTAATACTAAGTCTCCCTTCTTCTGTTACTATTTTTCATTCCCTTGATCATTCTGAATGTACGGCGTTGAAGCATGAGTTCAAACTAAATATGTACTGCTGTTGCCTATTGTGATGATGCCGAGCAAAGCCCGACTCATGCACAACCGTTTCTTGATAGTCCGACACTAGGTGCAGTTGCAGAACTGAGCCTGCGCATCCCCGGTTACCACAGTTACCAAACGATCATTTGAAGTGATCGATCCCTTTATCTTTCTAAGTTGTTGCGTCTGTTCAGGTGACCTCTTCATTGAGGAATTTACTGCCCGTCTCAGTACAGCACGTGTGGCTTTTTAACGCCTCTGTCATTTATGAACACGGTGAGCTATGAGATTATTGGTTAACGTACAACAGCACTACTAATGGTGTTTTTCCGTGCATTAGGTTCATAATCACTGCGAGGATAGGACCTTGTGTAGCTAGCTTACTATATTGTCTTATCTAATTGTTTACTAGCAAGCCGATCTCTTTGATACACGCTATGTCAACATTTTCTTTCATTTTTTTTCCATACAGCGGGCCATCGCAAGAGAATTTACCAACCGAGAAACAGCTCCCACCGGTTCGTGATGTAAAGGTTAGTTAACAACGGTCTACCTCATTTCCTGCAGTATCCCGTATTTATCACCGACACCCTCATTGTTGCCAGTTACTGTTGTCCATGACCGGTGTTAACGGCTGATTCATGTATTTTATTACCTAAGCCTTGGTTGCCTAAGTTTCCCTCGCCCATTAGGGAAACATTGTCGGTGCTTCGGCCATGTTTGTGCGCACGAACCCTTGTTTTTCCCAATCTATTTTCCCACTCCTACCTTTCCTACACACACAGTGGGGTTTTTTGTTCTACACCAATCCAATCTTCCATCATTCTCCCGGTCATTTTAAAGATTCATCTACCACTGCGCATATTGCACATGGTATTCGCATAACATCTGACGTCGCTTCATCTTAGTTCAACCAGGAAAAACCTTCTTTCTCATCGCATCAGCTATTTCCCATCCGACTCTAATGACTACTACTTAGTGAATGTATGCTGTATGCACAAAAGCGTGAAGAACGTTTGCTCGCTGCTTAATTTTAAATCACTCAGGTGAATAGCTTGCGACGCGCAATCTCGACTGGAGAATGAACCTTTGTCAATTCGATCACTCGGACCATAAAGTGGTAGAGGTCCCAACTAACTTCCCAATGGTCCCGGGTTCGATGCTTGTTATCTCTGCTCGATGAGATCAAATATTGTTCCAAACCGGTCTTGGAGTGTAATAATAATCTAATGTGTCAGCTATACTCCGTAACGGCGCTTCGCTGCCGCGCGACCACCACCAGTCGCGGGCGGGCTGAGTATACCGCGAGGACGCCCACCCCGTACGCGGATTCGAACCGGTGACCTTATGGTTGCAAACCAAACGCGCAGACCACTCGGCCACCGGCCGAGTGTGGTGTTTTCGGGCGGGCGACATCCAATATGCTCATTTACCTCACAAAGAACGTACTTAAGATCTTGGAAGATACTTGCGACAGATCGAGAAGTCATGCGTTCTGGAAGGAAACAACAGCAACCACTTGTTTCCTGACCTCTCTGAACTTAAGGTTAAAGCGTTTGGGACAGCATAGCCCAACTAATAATTGAGAGGGGTTTTATTTGCTCAGTCTGTTTTAGCAAACGCGAGTTAGACTTTGCTCCTCTCAAACGTCTGCTACTTAATACAAACGCTGGCGTTCTCTTCTCACCTACTCGACCGGAATAGGTAGCTTAGGTGTGCAAACGGTGCTACACACAATTGCCAATCCATTCGATCGGGTCGACTGACGCAGTGTGTACTGTGCCACGTGAAAATCTTTAACTTCGTAGCCAGCCTCTTGCTCCGATTGTTTATTGATTCAGTTTTACCCCGAGTACCACGTTTCGGTGAATTCATGCGCATTTCATCTCCTTGCTTTTTTATTCTTCCGATGTTCTCTAATTCTAGTGATAAGCGTTCGTATGCATCGAAATTCGGTACCTCTATGTTAGATCGATAGTTGAATCGAAGTATCTGCCAACAGACTTGCGCATACGTACATGACAAGGGCTTATGCAATCACTCACTACTTGCTCATTTCCAACTTCAGTAACTGCCTCGCCGTTATCAGATTGTTTCTGAGTAACTTGGGACTCCACTTTGGTCCAGCCTGACCTACTTTAATAGATTCACTTTGTCCCCTATTAATTGAATGCAGTTTGATCCACCTAGTCCCCGTGACCTGCGTTTACCATCTTCAATTCAGTTCAGTTAAACAATTCTGACCCAGATCTAGTTGCCACTTCTTACATCGTCGGATTGTCAACAAATATCGGCAATAAGAAAGCGAGGCTGGACGCAAAGAAATTACAATCAAAACTGTAGTGCATAAAACGAATAGGGACAGGATGGAAATTAACAACAAGCAACCGAACGTGGGAACACCATTAACTGTGCCATGTCCGCTAGAGTCCCCAAACGCTGATGTGGACCATCCTGAGGCTTCCTCCCATGAAGACGGCATGCACCAGCCTGACCAAGTCTCTCAGTCAGTGTCATCTTGCGTTTATGCCACTTCTTGAATTGGCCACCTCGCGGTTTCGCCCAACTTGGTGTAATCGCGGTGTATAATGCAAGCCGAGGAAACCGGTCAACGGGCATCCGGTGGACATGGCGTAACCAACACAAGCGATTACTTTTCCGCAAACGGCGGAGTGAGGCACCAGAAGGCTTCTTATCGGAAACCAACTGGCAGACCTTAGCATTGCTCACCCGGTGTTCCTATCAGACATGAGCAATACTCCGCAAGCACCGGTAGTCAAACACAGCCAAGCGTTTGATATCTTCGAACTGCACAGGTCTCTGATCTATACAGTAGTACGGTTTTATCGCAGCATTGGATGCTTTATTCTTTACTAATAGGCTTATGTTTCGCCGTCTGGATAGGTGGTTGAGTTTCCGGGAAGCCACGCAGGCCTTGTTGATAGGTGAATTAACTTTCCCAATGATGTGACCAACATAAGTGACACAGCTATCAAGGTACGTGAACCGATCCACTGCTTCTAGTGGCTGTTTGCTGATAGCTAAAGCTGGTGGTTTATCAGTTTAATCCTGCAACAATATCTTGTGCTTTGGAGGTGCAAAACACATGCCGAAGCGTGCAGCGCTACGCGTCAGTCTATTCAACAACGCTAGTATAACCTCTGCGTCAAACCCAAGTGGAATTATGTCGTTCGCATACTTAAGGACTGTCAGTCGTTCATCTGATGGAACATACTTCCGATGAGACGAGAAAAAGGAATATAGGGCAGTCCTAGCGAACCCCACTTGTCGTAAGAAACTGAGCAAACCGCTTCCCGTAGACCCTTATCCGGCCTCGAGAATCACGGTAATGTTTCCAGGCTAAAAATCGTTTTTTGGTACTACCTCAACGAGTAGGCAGTGCCACAAGCTGACACAATCACAAGACTCGACGGCGGCTTTTAATTCGAGGAGAATTACCATGGTCAGTCGTCTGTGTGTGCTCCAATACTTGATGAAGAATACATATATGGTCTATGTGGCCATAATCAGAGCGAGAGCCAGCGTGGCTCACATTGATCAAGCTTTCAAGTGCATGAGTACGTCCTCGAATCTTGATACTCGTGAAGGGGTTGGAGGAGACACAAATAAAGCTAATGTCTCGATGATTTTCGCACAAAGTCCGTTGACCGTTTTTGAAGATGGGAGCGACAGTTGACAGTCGTCATACATAAGTCACATTTTTAGTGTCCCCACTTCGTGTTGGATAGAGCAACAAGTCTAGTCCACAGAGCCACCTCCATCTTTCGGCAAAGATAGAGGAAGTTCGTCAGTTCCGGGATCCTTGGTTCGTTTCCATACGAAAGCTCATGTCGAATTTCCTCTGAAGTGGAAGACTCAGGTAATTTGGCCAACAACAGTGTTGCAGTAGACCTGCTGAACTGCTTTTAAAGGTGTTCTGCCTAACGACTGATCGACGAAGTTTATTAACCATTCATTCTACATGTTAGCTAGAGGTGGGAAATACCTCAGCTACTGTGCCACATTACCTAAGGGAGAAAAGCAAATATAATGCAACAGGTGCAAGTCAGCTGAGCTACCGGTAGCGGATGGCCATCGTTCCGGTAAACTACCTGCCGGCTACTATGCAGCAAAAAAATTACTATGCAAAATTATCTTAGGGTAAATAGTGAGATCGTGGTTGGAGGGGGGCTAAGAGGGATGAGGTGAAATAAAGAAACTCACAGCATGAACGCCACTGAGGTCGGCTCCTAGCCATATCAACAAGTGTATCCAGCCAAACGTGTTCATCGTCTTTAGGACCCCAACCAGGGAGCCGAGACGCTCCAACCGAGGCCAGCTCAGAAGTGAGGGCCTTCATTCGTCTCGACCAAGTCATCGCGTGGCCAGCCCTTCTCTTCTTCCATCCACACCCCCGGCGCGCAAACAACGCACGTCGCGGGAGTCTGTGGACAGGCATGCGTAACACGTGGCCGGGCCATCGGAGCCTGGTGCGTGAAATAACGGTGCTAAGCGGTTCATTTCCTTTTCCTGTGCCGTAAACAAGGCGTCGAACACGCTCGTTGCTCACGCGGTGTTCTCACCAGATGTGAGCTAAATTGCGAAGGCACCGGTGTTCGAACGTAACTAGCCTCTTCAGGTCCGCTGCTTTAAGCGGCCAGGTTTCACAGCCGTACAGTAGTGTCGAACGTACCGCTGCATTGTACACTCTACCCTTCAGGGCAAGAGTGATGTCCCGCGGGCGCCATAAGTGGCGAATGTTAGCAAAAGCGCCTCGAGCTTTTGCTATACGCTTCGTGATATCATCTTCAATCGTACGGGCGCTGATACAACTCTCCAGATTGTTGAATTTTTGGACGACTTCTAGCTGATCCCCACCAAGGATCAGCGCAGGAGGCGGTCCAGGCTAATCTTAGAGGAACTCTTTGCATTTTGAGGGTGCGAAGCAGGGCCCGAAGTGACGAACAGCCAGTGCTAATCTGTCCAATGTCGCTTGGCACGTTTGTGAGCTGTCACAGATTAGGGCAATATCATCAGCATATTCTAAGTCAAGAACTCGTTCTCCTGGGGGAAGGTCCACACCTTCTAAGTCGTGTCCTGTGAACGCGATTTCCATGCTTTCAACAAAAGCGGTTATAGCGGAAAGCTGACAGCGGGCATCCTTGTCTCACACCGCTGGAGATATTAAAGGGCTACGACAGCTTGTCCTAAGACCTCACTCTGCCCGAGCTACTCGCGTATAATGCTCGGATAATATTTACATATTTCTCGGGTACACCTTTCTTGAGTAGACAGTCCCAATGTGCACGTTTATCCACCGGATCGAATGCACCTTGGATATCGAGGAACACGACAACGGTGGGTCGCCAATATATGTGACGGTGCTCCAACAAGTGACGCAAAGTGAAGATGTGGTCAATGCAGCCATGACCTCGACGAAACCCGACTTGCTCTTCACGAATATGACTTTCACGAGTGCCTTTATTAACCGTTGTCTCACTACATGATGCTTTTCTTTCGGATGCATTCCAAATACTTAGAGCAGTACTCGGCTGTTCCCAATAACATCGACTTTCTCCATCTCACACTCTTGGCACCTGCCATCTTCCCCCGTCAGTTCGAATTCACCTTATTAGGTTTCAGGGCGCTGCGGACACGCTGAGACTCAGCGCTCATTGGAACCTGTTTGCGTGCTCCAATCAAGCTGATCTAAGCTCCATAAGCCCTTACATAATTCGGACGTCTTAAGTTGAATAACGGAAAAGCGCAAACCATTTGCACTACGTTGAGGTCTAATGAAAATTGTCTTGATAACAATGATAGTCATAATAGCGTTGATAAAGACGTTACAGAGTACGTGATGTTTGAGAACTTAGACAAACTAGCTGCAACTCAAATGAAGGCAATGAGGGAAAACTAGAACGTTCATTAGATTGGTCTGCTCACAGCTGGAGGCATGCCACCGATTTGATATCCCTGCCAGTTTCGCGGTTGCACAATTGTCGTGACCCGTCCGGTGAACTTGATCCAGTCAGCCATCATGCACTAGCCTGAATGAGCTTTCCGTTTCGTACTTTCACAATGCCATAAGCTGGAGCATAGTCCAACGAGCTAAGAATGTAGTCGAGGATGGGACTGTAGAGCCTCTTAATTATGGCGTTCTATTGGCCGATAGTGCAGTACACAGCCCCGCTTATTATAAAAATGTTCTTTTTTGCTTACCAAACACATGTTTGGCTATGTGGTGAAGAGACGGAACTTTATCCACATACCGTTGCGATGTTCCGATGTGAAACGCTCTATGATTAACGTTTTTCAAAATGCTTCTAACATGGTCATAGGATTAGTACTTCGCACAACGCCACCACTAACATAGGTATGGTTCCTTTGAGATGCATACGACCTTTCCGCGTAGGGGTGGGCGTCCTCGCGGTATACTCAGCCCGCGCGCGACTAGTGGTGGTCGCGCGGCAGCGAAGCGTCGTTACGGCGTATAAGCTGACACATTTCATTTCATTTCATTTCATTCATTTCCTTGAACACCTCCAAAGCAATTGTCTACCAGTTTATTCGCCGTGCGGTGGCTGAGTTGATACACTCTCTCGGTACATTTATGCCGCTAGTCGTTCTGAAGAATTGCATCTTCTGTCAATGATGAACCCATTTGATCATTTTGCTTTGACTTGCACTCGTCTCTTCGTAGGCCCCACAGGAGAAGGAGCTTTCGGATCGCGAACTAGAAACACGTGAGGCCGAAGAGCTGGAGTTGGCATTGGCTCTTAGTGCAAGCGAGGCAGAGTGCAAGGCGCGCGAGGTAATCTAATTGTTCTTTTAACCTTCCTACGGTGCCATGTGCATATGGTGTCTACCTTTTATGCAGCACGTTTTACTTCGCCTTTTTCACATTCATAACCCGGGCGGTTTGAGCGCAACTAGGGAGTTGGGGTGCTTGACTCGCGCATATCCGCATCTAAGTAAATAAACGTATATTTCTCGACTATGCTGTCAGTCGTTTCGGGCTACCTTTTACACCCTGGAAATGCAAAGTCCTCGTGCAGAATTGGCAGGGACCCATCCCTTCGATGACCCTTAGAGGTGATCAGTCATAAGTCGTCCAGAAATTCAAGTACTTTGGCATCTATGTCTGTGGAACAGATGAGATCACAAACCGTACAACAAAAGCCCGAGGTGCTTTTGCCAATCTCCTCCATCTGTGACGCCTACGCGACTTCACTCGCTCTGAAAAGTTGAGTTTCTAATGCAGTCGTCCGTTCAACTCTCCTGCAAGATTGCGGAACCTGGCCCATCAAGTCGGTAGACATGAAGAGTCTAGCTATGTTCGACCAACGATAGTAATGAAGTCCCTCACTTCGAACATGGCGTCGTTTGGCGTCTCCCGACTGCTACGCTGGGGTCCCAGGGACGATGAACAAATTTGGCTGGATATACTAGTCGACATAGCCAAGAGCCGACCTTCATGGCGTTCGTGTTTTTTGAGTTCCTTTCTCCCTCCCCATTTTGCTTAGTTTCCCTTGTCCAACAACGATTTTACACTGTATGGCTGATATTAACACTTGGCAAAGTATTACTTTATATATATATATAATCTTTTGTATTGCGGCACAATTATCTGAAGTGTGTTTCTGACCTACTGTTTACTGATGATGACTTATCGACTACGCAGAAAACTGATTACGCAAGAAGTCGGATCATTACGTGTTTGAATTTCATGCTCATATCTCAATACACTCCCAGTAATAGAGGTTATGTGCTCCATGATTCCGACAGGCATATCAGGCAAAAGACCATGCATTTTTACACCGTTGTTTCAATTATCTACAGCGTTTGTTGAATTCTGACCTCTTGGCTTGTCTCTTCGCCTGCGGTTGTTCTACGGCATAACTTTGCACGGTTTCTATGCTCCTATCCAGTCGCTACTCACATATCTGCGTCACCTTTTGGTCACTCGCATTCATCATAAGTCGTCTCCCAATTGTTTAGTCTATGTTGCCTACTCATACAAGTTGTCAGGACTGGACATGTTGTAAAGAACCGATCAAGTTCCTCTAATTTTACTGCTTAGCTTCTGTGCCGTCTTCCACCTGTTACTAGCGCTCTTCTTGCTCATCTTATCGTCTCAGCGTTGTCGCCTCGTTGAGGTTCCGCAAAAACCACAGGAAAATGGGGAGCGTAACACCGGCGGACCACTACAACTTCTGCCTGTTCTAGACACTAGTGAAATGGATCCGGAATTGGCGCGCTATCTTAACCGCCATTACTGGGAGAATCGGGCTGCCGGTATCAGTGGGGCCAAGGAGAGTGCCAAACAAGAGCTTCTGCGAAGTTCACCGACACCTCAACCAAGTGCACCACTTTACACTTCCCCTGAGCCTCCGGTTGCTCCGTCTCCGGCTATGGTCCCTGTCAATGGTTTTCCAACAACGTCTGACTATTTACTGGTGAGTGTTTTTTGACTATGTCGAAATCTCTCTCTTGTGCTGAGGCGAACCAACAGAGCTCATGGAGTAGTCTTTCTAGCTGTTATGCGTGGTAAGTTAAATTGGAGTCAGAGATGCATTTGATTGTATCAACGCTCCGACTTTTGCTCCAACAGTATCCTAACCGCGGATATTTCAACATGGCTCCCCTAATCTGTTACTTAAAATGATCGTCGAGGTGGCACCTCACCTCATATCCGGACAGTGCCCGACACATGGTGGTGTAATGGCAGAGTACGGCACCCAAACGAATTCACCCATGTTTTCGGTTCCGTACTCCACGCTATGTTTATGGCATCTGTCGTGTCCAAATCTCGTTGTTTATGATTTGATATAGTTCCCCATTTATCCATCCGCACCGTAGATCCCACGACATGAGTGCGTGCACTGCGTTGAGTTTTGGGTCGTAGCCCCACTCTCCATCCACATTGTCACTGCAAAAGGCGCTTCTAATCGGGATGCTCATGTATCTGATCAGCGCTGTTTTAGTGCTACCACGTCGCTGCGTTCGACTGGACTTCATTAATGAAGGAACTTTTTTGTGGGTGCATTTTTGCGTTTAACTACATTTTAGTTTAACACCTAAGGTTCTAGCAACGAGTTTGGATCACTGCACTGCGGTGATTTCACCATTCTACGCTAGGGCACGTGTTATCCGCCTACTGTGGAAAACTCAGTTCCTGTGGTTTTCGAATAGTTCCAAGCCGCTTGGTCCTCTTTGGCTTCATGTTCTCCACATAAAACTGACATCATTGTTTATGTCCACTGATTCCTGGCTTAGCTCAGAAACCTACGAATCGACGACAATGTAACGACACTTCCGTCAGCTTACAGCTAGCAGAAGTTATGACAGAACATCTGGGCAATAGCAGAGAGAAAATCTGGAACATGGCGACCAGATGTTTATTTAAATCCACTTCGCGTTCTAGGGAAAAATTTATAAACATCTGAAAGGTGCATCATTGGGATCCCCCGTATCCAGACTCATCGCGGCGATTGTTATGCAAAAATTGGAGGAGGATCTACTAATTACCAATCCGAAACTGTGGGTTCGCTACATCGATGCTACGTTTGTAATATTCAAACGTAATCAACTACCGAGTTGCACACCAACGGCTTAAGGACGCCATGGACGACATCCACTGAGCTAGGAATCTTTGAAGGATTAACGACCGCCGTTGTTTCGGGTGAGCCAATCCTCTACCCAGACACTGTACAGAACAGACTACGTTAATATTGAGAAAATGCAGCGAGTAGAGATGCCTATGTGTAGCTACATCTGATATCTTTTAAGCAAATCGACCTATTGTAATGGTGATTATTCTCGGAGTCTCAAGTTGGCAAACTGCGAATCCAGGAGTTCCTTAAATCCCGGCACCGATTTTCTTCGACTATGTTTACAGGCAGGTTGTTCCAAGTATTTACCACCCTCCGCTCGAAGCATAGTTAATGAGCGACCGGCTTCAAATCCCATACGACAAGCTTCTATCCCTGTCATCGTGTGCTGCTTGGTGTGCGCACATGAAGCAGCGGCCTCAAGGTGGGGTAATCACCCACATGTTATATCCGGTGCGTCTTGATGAGGTCAACCCGCATTCGGCGATAAGACAGGGTGTACAACCCTAGTCTCATGCACCGGTCTTCATATGGCACGCCTCGTAAACCGGGGGTGAGGCTTGTGGCCACGTGCTGTACCCGCCCAATCCTTTGCACCTCGCCCCTGGTGAGCGGACAGTAGGCAGGTGAGCTGTACTCTAACATTGATCTGATGACAGAAGAGAAGAGACGGATGGCAACCTCTTCGGATTAAGTGCAGAAGCTGCCTTTGAATGCCCAGAGCATGCACAGTCCGTCTTGGCAAGTCCTGTTCGTGTTTTCAACGGATTTCAAATCGCAGTATGAGAGTTCGCCGAGATCTTTCACGGATGATGATGGGTGTAGCTGTTGGTCGGCCAGATTGTAGCCTCGGCCATTACCACCCTTGACCGGGTTGATCAGAAGATTGACCTTTGCTGACCATATGGGGAGGTGGTCAAGGTCACGCTGGAGCAGGTCGCAGTCGTCGGGCGCCTCAATTACCCTCCATATCTTAAGGTCATCTGCAAATAACGCGCGCAACTAGGATCAGATTCTAAGCTTTAACAACCACCACCATAGATGTCACAAAATAAACTACGTACAGAGGCTGTTCCGCAGAACAACAACTCGCTGCAGTGCGAAACGAGCAGAAGAGAGGCACCTATTCAAGTTGTTCGAACGCAATGAATATCCACGCAGTTTCCTTCGAAGATGTTTAACCAATAAGTCTACAAAAACCGAGCCTACCTTAGTATCAACGGAACGGGTCATTCCACCGGACATAAAAAGCCCATCTGGAATGACTGTCACATTGTTCTAACAGCATTATATTGTCCTTAAAATGACTGGATTGTTCATGGGTTCAAGTGTTCGCCGAGCTTCGTAATTGGTACGCATACCGATTGCGAAACTCGACGAATGCTTGGACCCAGAATCATATTATATTATTCCATAAACCAATTGCCACTCCGAGGAAAACATGAAGATCAAAAGGGGAACGAGAGTCGCAAGAATTGTGGAATGTCGTACATGAAATAAATTGCAGATCACGCCAGAGAAAGCTGTCAACAAGGATACGGAAACACAAAATAATAATTATGCAACTCCCTGGTTTCAGCACACGTGGCTGAAAAAGGACACAGCTTCGACAAGCTTGTCACGTAATCTTGCGGCGCAGGTTCGAGTCTGCGTAGGGATGGGCGTCCTCTCGGTATACTCGGTCCGCGTGCGACTATTGGTGGTCACACGGTAGCGAAGCGCCGTTACGCCGTACAACTGACATATTTTTATTATTACTCGAGAGTTTCTCCAAGCCTGCTTCTCAACCACTCATTCAATATATATATATATATATATATATATATATATATATATATATATATAATATCGATATTCATCCAATATATCAACCGCTGTGTCATAGAGCTCAGAAAGATTAACAACCCTTGTTCGAAAGAACCCATTCCACCACCCAGACAATGAACTGAACAGACAGTGAACCCAAACTCCTTGCCTACGCCCATTTCACCGATACAATCGCATGATTCCCAACCACATCACAACAATATTTCGTGCAGCCAATGGCAATAACCCCATCATAACTGTAGAACGCCATGAATTACCAGTCAGGGCAAGTGCAACTTACTCGCCTCATACATCTGTATAAGGGACGGAATAGCAGCGACTGACAGTATCCACCTTTGGTTTTGCTTTCCACCACCTCCCGCTACATGACCGGTATCACTACTGCATTGATACTGTCACACCGAGTGGTGGAGAAGCGCCTGCAGTCAAGTTGCCCAGCTCGGCGAACACTACAACAACTGAACAAACCTCCCGTGCTACCAGTATTTCAAGTAATTTAACGCGATACTGCAACCCGTGCGTAAGCGTTTAAAGTAGCAAGACGGCAGTCTACTGGTGATCTGTAGTTATGAAGGGAGAGCTTACTGTCCATCAGAGTTCCTGCGGCGCATTACTAAATTTGGCTCGTTACGCTTTTCGACTCGCTACAGAATCTGCTGCGATTGTATGTATATCCTGGTCACCTTTTTCTCTTCTGCTTGTTTATTTCGCTTATCCCTTCGACAGCGCGAGTGAAGCATGCGTCACTACATCGTGCCTCTTGTATTGTTTTCGCGTTTTATCTGTACCGTCTTGTATACTTTGTTCCTTGCGTTTGTTTCATAATGTCAGCATTATTTTTGGGTTACACCGCCTCACACCGTGGTGTCTTGCCGGATAACCTTGTAACGGCTTTGTACTGACCTCGTCGCGTTAGCTTAGACGAAAGTTACGCGTACTCTGAGCACGGCCACTATTCGCGCGCGTATTCGGATGACGGGCTGAGGCCTCGGAAACAGACAAAGATACGCACCTGACCGGGGGGCTAGACGTGCGCGACCTAGGCGCACACGAAACACGGGTAGAGCGTCGCACACAATCACCTAACCAAGCGATTCCTAACCACTCGCAAGACAAGAGACGACGAAGCGAATCTCTGGGAGTTCTTTTACGACCCACACAGGCCGAATCACATTTAGCACAATGCTCCATTTTTGTGGGTGAAATGAATCACCACGTAAGAACATTGTTCATTTTAGCCCAGTTGTGCTCCTACTCCGAGTGGCTGGATCCTGCCACGTCGTGGGGAGGAATTGAACTCTGCGTTTCGCAGCCCACGCGCTTGATTATTGTGGCACATTTTTGCGTGGTTACTTGACGTGTCCACAACAAACCTCTTCATGGTATCAGCAGGTGATTCGGAGTTGCCTCGCTCCAACGAATGGCTCAGCAGCAGTGTTCCGGGATCTATTTGCTGTTCGCCTATCAAGCGTTCTTCCTACGGTAAGCCACAAATGTCGGTTTAACGTGTGACATGGTGGATGTGACTCGTTACTAAATCAACTCAGTGCCCCTTGCTTCACTTCGGTGGAACATTATGTTCCAGCAGCCTTTTGATGGAATCATGAGGAGGATTGGACCCCAGTTTGGCAACGGACCAAACTGAAGGCGTATGAACTGCATACTCGGTCACCTGCTCCTAAGGATGTACTTCCTTGACTTCGCTCCGTTTCCTTGTGGGTAGGCTATTCAGCCCCCTGACAAAACCATGAACTTCTCTAAATCGTTTTTTTGCCATAACTGCATCCCCTTATTTTCCATGGTTTTTCATTCGATATATATTGTTAAATATACATACGCCTATATCCTGAACAGGCCGGGGAGGGCACACACGAGTTTCGCACGGTGTTCACTCATAGATCGCTTTAAAATGACAGCTACCATTGTATGTTTAGCAATGCAGTGTCAGCTGTTTCTGCGATCGTATCATACTCGCGCACCTTAGGAACACCGACTCCATTCTTTCTAGGTTTTCCTCCACTGCTCTTGCAAACTAGTTACGTTCGACTTCAACTGAACCGTTTGCTCATCCTGTTCACCGCTTGCTGGCGCTTCGACTACACTTCATGTGTCGTCCAGTATCAGAACGATTCTAAGTTTCGTGCTCTCGTGTATTTTTGCCCCGTGCCTTCTCCATCAAAACTTGACTCGATAGATTAACAACATATCACGCGTCGTTGTCACATGCACCACTTTGTCATGTACTGTTGTTGCGAATGTGTGTTCGATCGATGGCGACACACGAACGCATGTGTCCATTCGCAGTGCACTGTTGTGACAGCTTTAGTAGAGGTGCAGGTCAAATCACGCTGGTGTATCGTTTTTTAAGTGGATCATTGCTACCAAATCCATTCAGACCTCTAGCACACATGCAAGAAAATGCTAGACGGTCCTTTCGTCCTATCGGGACTCTTCATTAACGTACATCCGCCGAGTCCGAAGCCATGACCTTACTATTACATGTTAGCAACTTATGCCACTGGTTCGTGGGTGACGGCGCCGGACCGCCTTGACTGATTTCTCATCCCCCAATGTCAAACATGTTATAAACATGCAGAGAGTTGGCCCCCAAAGCATTGTTTCACTTCTCAACACTTCCACTTCTCAACATAAAAATTTAAACCTTGTTGTTCCCTACCCAATCCCTGTATTTATTCTCTGAACCGTCACGTATGTCTGGCTTGATATGATCATAATTTCAATAAGCCGAAACTAAAAGCTAGCAAACTTGCATGCGCGCTAAGCGAGCGCAAAAATTTACGCACCGCCACCTGCGTCACCAGGCCATCCGGCGCGGGACGAATTTCCTGCTCCCAGCACAGTAGATTCAGGGAGATCGCAGGGGTACGAAATTGAAGGTGTTCTTTTTTAATCTCACACCTCGCCGTTGTGAGTCATTCTCTCTACTATCAAAACGAGGCCCTGGTCTATATCACATTTTCTCAGTCGTAACAAGCACTTTGCAGAGGTTTGTCTTCTTTCTTTCTTTCGCGCGGTACTATGGGGGTGTGTGTCAGTCATTCGGCATTGTCATTGTGCGTCAGTCAATTAGTCGACAGGGGTGTGCAACTAAGTATCCAGAGGTGTTGCAATCCATTCGTCCGTCTACCCTACGAGGGGAACACAGTTCTCGAGAGCAATTTACGCATCGATTAGAATTACCTACGAGACTGGACCTTAGTGTGGTGCGATGGTTTGCTTACTCCCGTGAGCCATTGTGCTATGCTGGGTGGCACTTTCCAAGTGGCTTTAGAGCCACTCATACCAGACAGAGTTCAAGGGTTAAGGGTCAAACTAACTCAATCTCACAATCCAATTCTCTTCGGAGGTTGGGTAGAGGTCGATGGTCTCCTTCCTTCAAAACCTAGCCATTGTAGACAACAGGTTTGTGGGTTATAAGCTTCCAGCCCGATTGGCGAAGAGCATTGTCTCCGAGGCGGGGAGGGCACATTCCCGTGCCCATTGACTTGCTACTGCCCGCCTCAAGCCAGGCAACCTCTGGTCAAATTGATGCAAACCCGCCCACCTGAGCATGATCGTGGTTGCAGCTGCATAATATACTACGGTCGTAAAACATATGTGCATTGTTCAAATTCCTCATGTGTTTGACAGGCTTTACGCAGATTCCAATGAGTCTCTGCAATCACACTCCCTAGCTGGACTTGCTCCCCACCCTCAAGTGATCCTCCATATCCCTCACTGTTTTGTGGATCAGACTGTTGAATCGAACAAAACCCATCGGAATGGGTAGCCTGGGTGTGTCATCTGCCCTCACGACTACGTCGACAATTCTTCTTCTTCTTCTTTTTCTTCTGGTTTTCTCTCCTTTCCCCTATCCTCTTCCCCGTCTGTTGAGCAAGAGACTGCCGCTTACTTCGCAGCTGCTGGCATCAATACATGTAGATCGTCCATCAAGCCTAGAGTTCCATTTCACGTTGGTTCTTTTAACGTCCATACTCTAGGTCAGATCGACCAGCTGGCAACACTGACTCTCAGTCTTTACTCTCTTGGTATTGATGTGTTATGTGTCTCCGAAACATGCATACAAGATAACAGCGTCCTGCCGTATTTTCTACTCCCTGGTTCTGAATCTGACGACGATGGCTACACTCTTCGCATCTCTGGCGATACCGAGTTATTGACTCAAGGCATTTACGGTGTTGGTATTGCCCTCAGCAAACGTGCTGTAGTCCATCTGCTCGACTGGATATCGGTGAACTATTGCATGTGCGCGGTTGGACTCCGAACTTCTATTGGAGTTAAAGAACAGCGTCTAAAGCCAATTAACCTTTTCACCGCCTCATTTTATACCCCTACTGACTGCAGTTCGTAGGGTATCAAAGCCTTTCTGTCGACAGCTCTCATCTCTTCTCCATATGGCGAAAATAGCGACATCGTAATTGTTGCTGATGACTTGGATGTCCAAGCTGGTCGTCTTTCATACTCTGAACAACACCTGGGCGACCGCTTTGAAGTCGATGCACGCCGAACAGACAATGAGGATCAAATCCTGCAACTGTGCGCTGACCACAACCTTTACGTTAGCAGCGCTGCATTCAAGCACAAACGTTCACACCGCGTCACCTGGCGCCCACCGAATTCCACTATGTCCTGGACTCAAATTGACCATATTGCCACTAGCTACAAGTGGCGCACATCAGTTCTAGACTGTCGGTCGATTTAGAGCATGTGCCTAGATTCCGACCATGCTCTAGTGCACGTACGCTTGGCGCTCACTCTTCCTGCTCCAAAGAGGCGGCCATCTTCTAACCTTCTTACGTCTAATTTGAACTCCCATTCTGCGGTTCGACAGTATCACGATGAATTTGCCCACCAATTGTCAGTGGTGAATTAGGTTGGTGAACTGAACGCTGACTGGGATCGTCTCAAGTGTGCCATGAAGATTGCCTTTGACGCATGCTGTGTATCCAACTTGAGGCGTCGTAACTGAGAATGAGTATCTGAGGCATCGATCAACTTGATGAAGGCATGGAAACAACTCCCAGTGGACACTGTTTTTCAGCGTGTCCGTAACTCTCTGAGACGACACATCGCAATTAGTCTTCGAATCGACCGGGAACGTTAGTGAATGGCAAGGGCCCGTGAGTTGGCGAAAGCCATCTGTTACCGAGACGGGCAGCTGATCCATTCTCAGCGTCGTCGACTGGCACCTTGGACGGAACATTTTGAAGGGCAGTTCAGAAGGCGTGCTGCGATATTACTGCTTGCCGAATCGCCTGAGTCATCGTGGGAAGCAGATGTCACCCCTCTCACTTTGGAAGAGATTCGATATGAGCTTTCGTGTTGATTCGTGACAAGGCTTCTGGGCCCGACGACCTTCACCCATGTTTGCTAAAAGATGGTGGTGACCTTTTGTTGACTGGACACGCTACTCTGTTTAACAGGATTCGGGACACTGAAGAAGTGTCTTCAGACTGGCAACTATCGTGCCCATCTTTAAGAAGGGTCGGCGTACTTTGTGTGAAAATCATCGAGACATCAGCCTTGTTTCCATTGCATCCAAGTTTCTCACAGGTAGCATTCTCCGACAACCTACTGCTCCCCGTGAGAACCGGTTTACTGAAAGTCAGGCTGGTTTCCTTCCTGACTGTGGTTGTATCGACCACTTATTTACTGTTCGCCGTGCGTTAGGGCAGCGACACACACAGACGACCGACTATGGCCCTTTTCCTTGGCTGGAAAGCTGCTTCCGACTCTGTCGACCGCAGTATTACAAGACTGGACCGACACACCGGTTATAGCTATCACCGAACAGCCACTGGAAGTGGTGGATCCATTCACTTGCTAGCTGTATCATCTTTGGTGATCACATCACTGAGAACTTACTTCGCGTATCAGCAAGACCCGTGTGGCTTTCCAGAAATTCAACCATCTATGAAAACGGCGGGATATCATCCTGTCGTGAAAGATCGGGTATATAATGCGGCGGTAAGGCTGGTGTTGCTATATGGATCAGACATCTTGCCAGTTCGCGGCGAAGACATTAAACGCTTAGCCGTGTTTGACTACCGGGGCTTGCGGAGTATTGCTCACATCTGTTGGGAACACCAGATGAGCAATGCTGAGGTCTGCCAGTTGGTTTTTGGCAAGAAGCCATCTGGTGCCTCACTCGGGTGTTTACTGAATTTTAGCCGCTTGCGTTGGCTAGGTCATGTTCTCCATATGCTCCTTGACCGACTTCTTCGGTTTGCATTATACACCGTGGCTGCACCAAGTTGGGTGAAGCCGCGACATGGCCACTCCATGCCGTAGCATAGTGGCATGAGGCAATTGACAAAGCTTTGGTCAGGCTGATGCGTGCCGTCTTCGTGGGTTGGGGCCTCAGAATGGTCCACACCATTGGTTAGAGACAATAGCAGACATGGCGCAGTCACGCAGTCAGTGGCGTTCCTGCATTCACTTTCTTGCATCTGGTTGTTAACTCCCGTTCAATTCGGATCAGTTTAACTCCATTTTTCCATTTTTTAACATTCTTTTTGCATTTAGCCCCACTATTTTGCAGTTTTTATTTATTGTTATTCTTACCATGTCAGTCGTGGCAACTGGATCCACAGCATTTCAGTGCTCGGATCATAGTTGATCAACTGAATTGAACAACTGAACTGCACGCGACTTTTGGTCGTCACGCGGTAACACATCGTTGGTACGACCTGCCAGAGTACGGATTATTTTTCATCAGTATTTGACTAACCCACAGCATCCCTCGTTTGCTTTTATTCCGTCGTGACAACTGTTTACTCAGCTTAGTGAACCTGATCACTTAGGTATCCAAGTGTCTCATTGCTCATGGGTGCTGATGGTTAAGCGGTGGTTCAAACATCATCTGATAATCTCACCTTATCATTGTTTCTACCGCCGCCCTGTTCCACAGAAATCTGGCAATGAGAACAATACCCAGGCCTCCGTCCAAGATGCAACCGGCCCTCCGGAGTTGACTAACTCGAAGCAAGAGGAGTTTCTGAGCGCACTATCTAAAAGTCTTGAATTCTTTGTGAACCGTATGCAAAGTGATAGTCAGCGTGACCGAAGCATTGCCAATGACACAACCGTACAAGCTTTGTTTCTCACACTGCACGAAATGCACCCTGAGCTGCTGCGCCAAAAGAAATCGATGGAAGAAAGACGAGGTGAGCGACTTGTTCTGCTTGCTATGACTGGGCTCACGATTAGCGTCTTTAATCAGAACTGGCAATAGGCAATTGTCCGATATCGGGGTATTTCCGCATAGCGGTAAACTTGGATGCATAGCCTACGCTATGTCGCAGGCGTCCTACGTTTAAACCCGAAGCCTTTCAGAGGTAGTGCTCACATGTGGCTAGCTTACTATCAATACTTCTTGCTTGTTCATCCCACGTATAAGCTGTACCACGTCCACCGTTTTCATACATATCTTTTACTCGGTATCGAACACTCGCCCCCGCTCAATTTTAGATGACGCAATTATTTTTGCATACATGCATAAAAGTTACACCGCCTATCTCAGGCAGGCTAATTAGTACAGCTCAGAATATATATATATATATATATATATATATATATATATATATATATATATATATATATATATATATATATATATATATTGATCACAATCTCTGTACAGCGGTTGTGCCATCGGGACCATGATGTAATAGAAAAACAGGGTTAGAGTAAAAGAACAAAGAAAACAAACGATTTGTTCATTTTTCCATTCACAGTTTTTGATGTTTTTGGGGGGGACAGGGAAGGGAATCACCTCAACAAACAGAATTACACGCCCGCCACTGAGTTCGGTTTCGAGCCAGAATTTCCAATGTTTCCAATCGACTGCACTCAGCATCTTTAGGACCCCATCCAGCAAGTCCTCAGCTCTTTCATCCTGCTTCTCCAAGTTGTAGGCTGTCCACCACCCCACCTCCTCCAACCCTGTCCAGCGACCGCGAACAAGGCACGACGCGGAAGACGCTGAGCTGGCATACGCAGTACGTGCTTGAGCCATCGTAGTTTGCGCAGCGAGACAGGCGCCTCGAGGGAGTGGCTGTCTCCACTCAGGACACTGTCTGACTTCAGCGTTGCTTAGGTGGTTCAGGCACCACACACGGGCGGTGGATTGCAAGCAACGGTTCTCGAAGACAGACAGTCGACGTAAGTCATTGGCACGAGTAGGCCAATTCTCACAACGGTACAACAGTACAGCGTGGCAAGTAGCACTAACAACCCGTCCCTTGATGGAGAGACGGATGTCATGGCAGTGCCATAAATGCCTCAGCCTGGAGAAAGCGAGACGAGCTCTTTTGATACGCATCGGAATTTCGTTTCCAACAGCCTCACCAGCAGTTATGCAGCTTCCCAGGTAGACAAAACTCTGTAATACTTCTAAGGTTTCCCATCGATGGTGAGTGAAGGTAGAGACGTCAGCCTGTCTTGAAAAAGCGCTTTGCACTTGGATGGTGGAAAGTGCACGTCAAACTTCGACGCTTCAATCGCCAGGCGGTTAAGTACAAGTTGGATAGCCTGCGGACGGTTAGTCAACAAGACGATATCATCAGCGTAATCCAAACCAACCACACGGCTACCTAGAAGGAGCTCAACGTCAGCGTTCAACAAGTTTTTTAGAGCATTTTTGAGGACATCCTCAATAGCAAAGTTGAAGAGGAATAGAGAGATTGGGCATCCTTCTCGAACCCCACTGGTGACAACAAAAATGGCGAAAGCTTACCATAAGCCCTAACTCCGTCCGAGGTCAGGCTATACAGAGCATGCAGAATGGAAACGAACTTTCCTGGAATACCATTCCTCAACAGACAGTGCCACAATGCAGCCCTGTCGCCAGAATTGAAGGCAGCACAGATATCCAGAAACACAATCGTTGGCTTCTGATGCACATGGCTGAGCTCGAGAATCTGGCGGAGTGTGAAAATCTGATCGATGCAGCCGCTACCAGGGCGGAACCTAGCCTGTTCTTCTCGCTATAGTGATTCACGCGTTGGGGTTGGCTTGCGAAGAATGATGGACACCAGAATCTTGCAAACGACGGCTCGTAATTGGGGCAATTTGTGTGCACGCTCTTTTTGAAGATGGGGATGACTACCGACCCACTCCAGGATGATAGAACCTCCTCTTTTGCCCAGACTTCTGAGAACAAAGCGGTGAGTCCTAGAACCAGCGAAGAGCGCCCATCTTTAATTAGAGCAAGAGGTAAAGAATCAGACCGGGTGCCTTATAACGCTTTAGGCAGCAGAGTTCCCGCCAGATTTCCTGGTGAGAGGGAGGGTCAGTTAGGCTAGTCCACTCATCACCATTGGGCGCCCCAGGGTAAACATATGGAGCTGACAGCCAGGAAAACTACGAGCGAAAATGTTCGGCCCATCGCTTTAACCGTCGTTGAAGCTTAGTGATTTACGAGCCATCATCTTCGCAGATTGTTTCGCTTACTTCTAATCAGAAACCTTCGGTGACTCGGATGAAGTGGAACAGTTTTCTGATATTACCAGAGAGATTAGCAAGTCCAAGATCTCTAGCATGTTCACACCACCAGGTCTCACGGTCCTTCTGTAAGCTCCTACGCAATAAGAAATAATAAATACGAATACATTTCATGAAATATTTAGGTGACAGTAGCACAAACTTTATCCCACGAAGTCTGACCTATTTTAGATGCTCGACGTTACCCACAGTTGAAATCAATATCGATCAACCCGAGCTGCAAGTGCAACAAGTCATTTTAAACAATTATGAGCGCGAAACACTCCGAACTGCTGGCCGCTGTGAGGATTTCGCCTGCTGACCTGTCTCCACCCCGCACCAGGTAACTTTTCTTCATAACTGCTTACGAAATGATGCTCTGCCCAGTAGCGTCAGCTATAGGCCTCCCATCAACCACCCACGAGCATGGACAGTTGCACGACAATTTAGGAACTACATGGTACGGATTATGATCACGGACGCCTACAACCGTATTGAGAAATATTGGCGATTCATCAGCTAACATCGAACTATTTCTCTGAAAGTTATGGGACAACAGTTAACGGAACAGCTCAGCTTAGAAATAGGACATAGAATGGAGAATACTAGGATGAGAAAAGCATAGGTATTATAGAAAGTTTTTGAAATTGACTCGCGATAAATGCCAAGCTACCCACGAAGACTGGATCTGAAATTTATCCTCAGGCCACCTGCAGAAAAACAAGTCCTCACCAAAGGGCTCAATTGCAATTTCAATGATGCTTTAACTACCGGATTTCTGGCCGTATTCGAAAGCTCAATCCAGTCCAGTGGGTTTGATGATGAGATGCAGAAACAACTAAGGAATACACTTATTATAGTTGTAACGTAACAAACAACACAATTCTCTATCTCAGTAGGAGAAGCATACAATAAAAGCCATGAAAGCCGAATACTCCATTGTCATTTTATCTGCGGACTATAGTCGCGTGACGATGATATTGGATAAGGCGGACTATGTTGAAAAGACGAAACAGCTTCTGAGCGACACAACAACCTACCGCCGCATCGAAAACAATCCAACAACGCAACTGACATACAGAATAAACAGGACGTTGAAACTGCTTCAGTAACGGAACAATATCACAAAGGAAGAATGTGACGGAATGATGGCCCGTGGTCCGAACGTGGCACAGTTCTACGGGTTGCCAAAAATACAGATGCACTGCCAAGACAAATCGTATCGCTCCCAGGCACACCCAAGTACAACCTGTCGAGAGAGTTGTGCCCTTTCATGCACCCAACAATTGGATCACAGCACTACATACATAGTGCACAGCCATTTATGGAGAACCTCAAAGGTATGCGGGTGGATCATGACGAAATAATGGTATCGTTTGACTTGACTACGTCTGTCAGCTTACAAACCGCAAAACAAGTGATCACCGAACGGCTGGACCAAAGCGAGAAAGTAATCGGAAGGCTGGCGACGGAGAATCTGTTCAAGCTGCTTAACCTACCACGCGACTTACTTCGATTTTGATAGTCAGATCTATGAGCAGGTGAAAGGAGCACCGATAGGATCCCCTGTGTCAGGGCTCTGCAGAAATAGTAATGCAGAAACTTGAAGAGAATGCGCTGTCCATAATCATCCCAAAGTTGTGGATCCAATACATCGATGATGCATTCGGGATACTGAAACGTAATCAATTAGAGGCCGCATAGCAGTTGCTCACCAACACCATTGAAGACATTGATTTTATGGTAAAATAGATGGATACCAGCTCCCATTCTTAGATGTGTTGGTCATCAGGACCATTGACGGAGAGTTGCATTCGTCGGTTTACAGCAAAGGAACACACACCGACCAGATTCTAAACTACCACAGCAATCACCCGAAATGTCACAAAAGAAGCTGCATGCGAACTCTATTTCGTAGAATTGAAACACATTGCAACACTATTGAGGCAAAGCGGAAAGAAGATATATCTGTCCAGATCATTTCACCTAAATGGATATCCACATAGTTTCATCCGGCGATGTTTCAACAACAAAGCTACGACCTCAGCATGCTCAAACGACAACAAAAAGAGTTGTTCTACCTTATGTAAAAACATCGAGATGACAGCAACATTATTTGCACTGCACAGTCTTACAGTGTCTCACAAAGCAACTACCACTTTGAGGAGAACCCTGTCGAAACCCAAAGTTAGATCTGGAGCCCACGAAAGACGAACTGTTGCTTACAAGATGCGGTGTCAATATTGCGACAAGAACTATGTGGGTCAAACAGGAAGGCGGCTGTCCACAAGAATATAAGGGCATAAGAGCGCTTGTAAGAACCACCACGCTCTCTCCCTGGTTCCATTACACACGGACGAAGAAGGACACCGCTTCGATTGGAACAACACATAGAGGTCTTAGCACAAGGAGAATCACGAAAAGTAGGAGTTCCTCGGAGCATGCTACTCCACGAAGCACTCGATAAGCATGCACATCGACATTCACCCAGTTTAACAAATGTTAAGATGGTGGGTACTAAAACAGCTTAAAAACCGTCGTGGGCAGTCAAACGACCCATCAACAACTCAATAGCCAGACCAAAACCATCACACTGACTGCCGTGTCTATCAGAGAACTTGAGCAGACGGGTGAAGGTCACGGGGCACAGATCGAGGAGGTCAATTCGAAAGTTACTTGTTGGTCGATCACAACTCGACGACTAAATCAGCGGATTGCAGTTGACTCAGTAGCGCACTGCGGAATTCACCTCATTTGATGATGAAACGTATGCAAACCAATTACGAAGCTCGGCGAACAGGTGAAACCAGGAACGATCAACCCGAGCTACCAGGGTATCAAGTTATCTGAAATTCACTGAGGTGTCATACAGTATACTGCTGACGTCAGGATATTTCACCACCAGCCTGGCAATGATACTGTAATGTATCAAAAATTATGCAATAAACTGCATTATGTGTGCACAATGGCTTCGTGTGATGTAAATCAAAATTGCTTCATTCTCTGCTTGTTTACGATGTTGTTACAGTCCTTCTTTCTAAACCTTTACGAACACTATGAGGTATCTTCCAAAAGAGAGCCAATAAACACTTTTCATAGCCGTATTCATCTTCAGCATACAAAATTACTACATATTTATGTCAGTAACAATCTCATTATAGATCAGTGTAATCAGTCCACCTGATCATTAATTTCTCCAGCAGCGCTCAAGATATTCTCATTTGCGGCCGCAATTCACTGGACTGAGAGTTGGCAGCGGTGTTCGTTTTTGACAGCCTCCGAACTGCGTCGGAAATGATAAGCGGAAAAACAATTGAGAGGATTCGATCCCTTACAGTCATTTGCCGATTGTTACAGCTCCACCCTTGAATCCCACACATGCGGCGGTTCACTTTGGAGCTGTTTTTTTGGCACGTCTATGCAAAACTACTCTTACATCCTAGAGACGTTGAGTCAAGGATCCGGCATCGCAATCAGTTCAAATAATGTTCTTTGCTACCAGTAAAGCTTGAGCCAGGTAGCTAGGTTTTATCTCCCCTGTGCTTGCTTTTGCTTGTATATTCGGTACAGATCTGCGAACTCGCTTCGTCCTTAGACCACACAAATGAGAACTTTATGATACTCATACGAGGGGAATTGCCAATTTGGCAAGACAACCCAGTTGAACTCGATTTAGTTAGTGCCGATCATAGGTAGTTCCTCGGGAATGAACCCAATAATATCAGATTTACGATGGGACAAACGTTGAAGCAGCTACATGCACCCTGGTGACAGATTGACGGACCGCTGATATTTTCCGAATAGCAGTTGCTAGCGTCCAACACTAAACATATTCGTTACGCCAGTTTGTCTACCCTTGTTTGTCTTAATCCGTGGTCTGCTTGCACCAGCCCATTTGGTATCCAAGATGAACTTGGGCTTTCAGATGGATCGCCCTTGTGATTTGTCACTTGTTTTATGTCTTATTGATGGCTTTTGAATATTTCTTGCACATTCTGGCCGTTGTTTGTCACTCGCTCTCTTCCATTGCTTCACCACACCTGTTGTGAAAGTGGAACACAGCACTAAGCTCATCGTCTTATTCTCTCTGAGATCTAACTTACCAATAGCTTTCTATGGCAGTGCACTGTTGTTAATGCAGTAAGCTGTCTCGAAAGCACAGAATTAGTACGTACTTTTTTGGATTGAAAACTGGGTCGTAACTTTATGTTTACTCTTTCAAATGTCCCGAACCTTGTTCATATTTAGTTACGTTTTCGTTTTTTAAGTCCTTCCATTTTATATGAGCAATGGCTCCGGTATGCGTTTTGACACTTTATCTATACCTCTGAGCAACTTGCCTAGAATTTCACGGGATAAGCATTAATTTCACATATCATCCTCACGCTTTCATTTCAAGTGCTTAGCATTCAATTTTCCTTACTCTTTCACAACCTCTAACTTCACTCTTCCCGAATCACCCATGATCACCTCGATGTACGGCACAACATTTTACTTGAATTGATCACATTTTAGTTCAACCTAGGCTGTGCCATCACTTTTTAAAGTATCCATGAGCTTGATTATTCATCGGAATGTTTTGCGGAGGCTAGTTCGAACAGGATTGTGACTGGGAAGTGTGTCCTTGCCCGTTCTCTGTACCGTGAATCATTCGGCATTAACATTCATTGTATGTACTATTTGATTTCTAATGCTCCTCTCCATCCGCGCCTTATCTTTCGACGGTCTAAATTAAATAAGTGAACAAATAAAGTTTATTCTCCACAGAACAAGACATGCATATATTCGCATGAACGAGGAGGTGCGGTCATTGCCAACGCATCAAAGCGTGATCAGAGAGATTCAAAATTATTCGACCATTGCCACATGGAGAGGCAGGAATGGTACATAAAGGAAATAGGATGAAGTGATTGTTCACGAAAGATTCTGTGTGTGTTTGCGACGAATCCAGGCACTTCAGTGTGGAAGCAAATGTGGTCGGAGGGGCGAATCTTGTTCTGTAGCTCTTATGCAGATGTGAACTGAATTAGCAGAAGAATTACCCATATTCGAGGTGGGGTGGGCCGCTAATTTGCGGGAAGGTCAGCATGTTTGTGGAGTTTAGGCTATCAATGAATTGCTTGGTTTCTGAATGTTTTGCGCCAAAATACATGGTTCATAAAGGACAAGGATATTTTTGCAGAGATGTGATTCGGCTCGTGAATTTCTCAGGCACATTATGTCTTTTATGGAAATTCAAAGGAAATGCCTGGAGTGATCGTTTTTCAATCAATTCCTAACGGCCAGATGGAGGATACCCGGCCACTTCGATGCTTCTGGTTCTTTTGCCCTCATATGCAATCGCATCGGACCGATCAGTTTGCAAGTCCCTTTGGCCAGAAAAGTGCAAGCTACCCTTGCTTAGCACAACGCCTCGTTACTCATGTGCGTTAAACCATTTTTCTCCGCGTTTCTGCTAATTTAAAGTCTTTATTTCCTGCTCAACCGTGACAGCCTGGAAACTCAAGTATCACTAAACCACAGATCAGGTCCGCGGATGTTTACATCTACGCTCAAAGGCGGTTACTTTTTGAAGCTGTCATTACTACTGCCTGGTGCTGGACGAACAATTCTGCTCAAATGAACACGATTATAAACAACGGCTGCTAGCCAGTTCGCCGGTTTTTTCCGACTTGATGAAATGGCTAAAACTCGTCCATTTGTTTGCAAGCATTTTTGTTCTTTCTCGTGGCTGTAAAAATTTTGCCTTGTTCTCTTTAACGTGTTAGATCAAACTACTGAGTGAAAACGTATTCTTGATCACTGTCTACCATCATTACCTTTCTTTTTATACTTTAACATCCTAGCTCATTTTGAACGACTGCAGGATAAGTTGACCCAATTACGAGAGGCACGTGAAGCGTTGAATGCCTTACGCGAAGAACACGCTTTACGGCGACAGTTGGAGGAACAAGAGGCGGCACGTCTTCGCCAGTTACAGATGATGCAAAAGTTGGAGGAGATGCGCCAGCAAAAAAGGGTGCGTGACTTTGTTACTTTCTACGTGACATTCTCAGTATGGCGATCAGCACACCCCGCTTGACGATGTTATTATTTAGTTTATGGACTGATTGTTGAGTGTTTTCGTGACTTGTTTTGGCCCATTTTCTTAGCCGTGGTCATTGTGATGCAACTGTGCGTCTACCTCTGGTTTGGTCACGCTTCAACAGATCGAAACCTATGGTCCTATAGATACATTGTATATTCCCGCTTGTAGCGAGACATGCCTGTGACGTTCGTAAAAGTTGCTGTTTTTTCTTTGTATTGTCTGATGTTGCATAACATGTCTCTATCGGCATTGGTAGACCCCTGTGGATATGAATATGGATGGCCTAAAATTTGATATTTGACAGTATAAAAATTGGTTTTAACACAAGTATAACGTGTGTATAGATTTTCTGTGCGCACATTGTTTCATTCAAGGCTATTCAGTAGTATCGAATGTTGGTTATGGCATTCATATAATACTGGAGCAAGAGAGGTGCCTAGAAGAAGAAAAGGTAAAAATATAAGCTGCAATAAGTGTAGTATGGACATCGACGATGAAGACGGAGAATATAGATGCGTGTTTAGTTGATTTTCTCCCTTAGTTCACATTTGCTATTGGGGTTGGTATAACTGTGTAGGAGAAAGAAGCTAAAGACGGTGAGTGTAGGAGCCTTACCATTGCAATATTTGCTCTCTCTTTTAGACTGCTTTCTGGGTCATATAAGTCCTGGGCTTTTTCATATGCTTGGTCATTTGTTGTTCCATCCCAATAGGTGGATCACGTTTTGCACGGTCAAGTATTTGCTGGTTCTTTTGTGAAATTCCTGCTTTGAATTCCAAGCACGTATATCAGATGGTAATTTGTTTCAGTTTCTGGCATAACTGTTACGGAAGAACTTGGCGAGTCTGGGACTCTTCGATCTGCATTCAACTACAGAATTTTCCTTATTTCGTGTGTTGTATACCACTGATTATATTATTACCATGTTAAGGTTGGAAACAGGCATCTTGTTGTGTAGGACCTTAAAGAATGTGATTTGGTTGCACTTCATGCGCCTCAACCATAGGGATCCAAGTTTGAGTTTCCCACGTCATTCGAAATATTCTAATTTCGATGTGGTACCTAATAAGTGCTTTATGAATGTTCGTTGTACATTTTCTAATTCAATGCGGCCTCGTTTGTTTGTGCTACTGTGCATCATTGAGCAGTATTCCAGTAGGGGACGTGAAAGTGGTAAACATACGCAGAGTATAGATTAATTTAATTTGTATAAAATGTTATTTACCTTTGCAGTGACACAAACTACTTGTTCGGAGAACTTGAGCGAGCATTAGTATCTCGGCCTCAGGTCCTGAACTGTGTGGCATATGTTAATTGGCTTATCACAAATGTTCAAACCGCTAGACGTAATCTGACATTTGTACGCCATTGCGCAACACGTATCTGTCGTAAATAACATTTTTTCCATTTCTTGTCTTTCATCCGCATCTTGTAGGCCCACCATTTCACAATCAGCTTGACACAAAGGGCCGTTTGTGACGCATCGATCTCTTCAAACCTGAACTTTAACCCATGAGTTTCGCTGTGAGCACTAGTATGCTTCATCTCATTTCCATGGCCGCATTGCACCTGCCTCTATTGGGCACCTGTCCGCGAATATGTGTGTGTGCTCTTTCCGACTTAATCTTTTCTAAGCCTCATTCTCACTCGGGCAGTTGCCATAACACGACAACCTTGACTCTCTCTAACCAGTGCTGTTGTCCAAGATTTCGCGAAATTGATTTTGTTTTCACTGCTCCATGTTTACTTTCGCGCAGGACACGCTGGAGTATCGTCGTCGCTTAGCAATGGAACAGACATTGCACTACCAACAACAGTATCAACCGGAAGCACAGTCTGCAGCCTCCCGTCCAATTGACCAAATCACCGGTCTCCCCTTTATGCCACCCGTCGGCTCCTATGCTCCTCCATACACCTTTTCGGACGCAATGTACGCTAGTTTGGCGTCTACTCAGTACTCTTACCCTCCAGTCACTACTTACGGTGTCAGAGCTCCCGTCTCCGAGGCAGGCTATGCCACTCGGGATGTCGACAGTACGACATATTATCAGAACCAGCTACCGCAGACACAGCACCGTCCCTACATATACAATTACCCCCCTCAACCGACCACAGCTTTCTCACATCCTCATCCAACACCCTATACAATGCAGCGTAAGTCGTATCCTTATAGTCGTTGTCTCTGCGCAGCCTGCGCACATCGTACCACGGTCTTAAATTCCTTTATGTCTGCCGACCTTGATTTATTCATCACCTTTATGACTGCTTTTTTAACTTTGGAACTTCATTATGCATTTTATGCATTCACTGGGCGCAAACATCATGCAGATCGCGTACTCTAACTTGTCATTTTCTCTTCACTGTGAGCGCATGTGGTTGCCTCTTCGCCCTAAACACAAGCGTCGGTCTTCTTATCTCAGGGACTTCCACTGGTAGGTCGTTAAATAACACGCTTCGACCTCCGTCACCCTAGTAACTAGCGATCACAGACCACCATCAGAAGGAGCAAAGCAACTACTTGTTACTCGCCCAGTGCGCTGCGTTGGGAGAGTTGTCTCATTTTGCGTTATGTTGTGTTCTTCAAACGTTGGCGCAAAGCCTTTCACATTGCTTCAGCATGCATTCGAATTCTACGATGTGTGACCTCAGTAAGCTAAACGCGTTGGGATTTATTTGGTTGGGTTCAGTTTTGACTCGTTTTCATTTAGTTGGCCGACTCTCTGTCTTTTTTTGCAACCACTGTTTAGCTGTATTTCCGGAGTTTTGTTATCCCGGCAGCATCGGATAACCCTTATGTGATTGTAACTAAATTTCGCTTAACTATTCAACCTGTCATCAGAAATTGTGTACCGCCCTTTTCTTTGCCATATTAGTCAGGTTAGATAGCACCGGGTCGCGTACCAAGCCAATTCTATCTATGACTTAAATTTTTCCCTTCCCAGATCGGTATAAATACTACCGCGCCTCGAATTGCACTCCACCTGGGCTAGTTGTGCGCCTAAGTACATTGGCTTTACTGTTGTACGGAAGTTGGCTGTTGATCATACTATTTTTCCTTCATTTCGAAATCGTCCACTTTTCGCTTTATGTCTTGATTTTAGACTGTAGTAGTGCGCAGCCAATGCGTTATCCTTACCTCTGCACTTACGATCATCCAATATTTCGCTTCAGTCAGTTGCTTTCTATCAATAAATCACGACATTCCAACCGAATTACCTTGTTACTGTCTTTTCCATTCAAGTGAGTTTCACAATTCATCGGCTGATCCGAGCCCGTACACCCTCAATCCTTTGATTATCCAATCAATTCTGTTCTCCGACTTTAAATATCGTGTATACCTTCGGATTATTCCTCAGCCCTTATCGATGTTTTTCTTATCAAGTTGTATATACATCTTACGTTTCTCAAGCAGTCGGAATGGTTCTAATTGCACTCCGGGAAGTTATTAATGCATTCTGTCAACATCAATCAGTCTCACTTGGTCTTTTTTCGATTTCCGCTTCGGTGCATCCCTTTAAGTCTATTCAAACGACCTTTTTAAACCATACTTTTTTATCTTGGTCATAATCTGTTGATCTCCTTTCAGAGCTGGAAACTGCCCTACCTACTTATGCTGACCCAGCACAGCTATATCAACCACAGGCCCAAGGACAACCATTTCATTCCTCAAACCTTGCGCTATCCGATGCACCCAACCCGATAATGTTGCGAACACGGGAACCGCCAGCAACAGAAACTCGTGCGGCGTCGCCACCACATCAGCAACCAACCCCACAGCCACCACAGAACCCTCCAGAGGCACAGCTGATCTCCTTCGATTAATTCACCTCACTTGACTCCAGGTTGATGAACCTTCGTCTCCGCGTTGATTTCTCACTCTTTGACAGTTCTCCACCATCGTCTGGTTCCTTTATCTCATGCCTTTCGCCTGGATCATTTATTTACTTTGCGATAAACTTCTTTCAAGGTTCAATATGATTTGTTCAACCCGTTACTCTTCTGTCCGATTGTGAGATGTGGGGGCACATTTTCCACTTTCGGCTTTTTTATCGGGCCCAACAATTTTTTGTCTATGGACCTCCACCACAACGACTCCTTACCTTAACGGTATGACTTGTGTGTGCTATGCCGGCCCGGAACCACCTCTTATCCGAATTACTAGTTAGGGACTAAACGAACTTTGTCTTAACACCTTAGTATGAGTCTGGACAACTGCTCTCTTTCATAGCCTAACCATGGGTTGTAGACTCAGCTTACTCGGTCTAACACACGAACGCTATGGCGTGACGGTCCCTGACAATTGTTGCTCGGCAGGTTGTTACTACAACCCAAACCGGGCTTCCAGCTCTCCCAGTAACAAGTGATTGTACTATATGGTTAGAATTGTACAGAGGTTGTTGTTGCATTTCTTTGATGCTAAGCATGGATTCATGGAACTCAGAGCTTAAACTTTCGTGTTGTACTTGCACCCAGTTTGTCCGATCATTTCACCAGATATTTCAGGTTGAAACTTTTAAATAAAGCTACTTTTAACTCATGACCTTGTAGGCGGCACTTCGCGCGAATGCCTGTCCCTTTCGTTTCTCTGCTCGTTCCACATAACATTTCCATCATTTCTTCTTGACTGTTTAGTCCACTCATGAATTACGCCCGTGTTCAAATAAAAGTCCAATTAGCGAAGAGATCCCTTTCCAATAATTTTCATCAGGCCATTACAGTTATAAGAAAGAAAAAACAACGCAGTACGCTAATGATATCTACTACGGTCGGTATCTACTAGGACCGATTCTAGTTGATATTTTCCTGGCGAAACGAACGTGGACCTTCGCAACCGATCATCTCACCGCTTGGCCATATGTCCCTGTTTCTCTTCAACTTCGCGATTGAGGATATCTTATTAGGCGGTCTGGAAGGTCTTCATGGTTCTGGTGTAGAGCTTCTTCCATGCTACCGCGCGACTAAATTGGGATATGCTGACGATATTGACGTGCTCGGTGATGACCCACATATCATGCAGATTGTTCTAAACCGCTTGGTGTTTAAAGCTACCAAGTATGGCATGACCTTTGCCCCATCGAAATGCAAGGTCCTACTCTAGGATTGGCATCCACCTGCCTGCTTCTTGAGGGCGCGCAGCTTGAACAAGTAGATAGTTTCATCTAACTTTGGAGCTGCGTCTCTTCTGATGGCATCATTGTCAGAGAGATTTATCTCCGCATTGACAAAGCCCGATCGACTTTCCCTGGCCTCTAGCGTTGTCGTGACGTTTTACTCTCGGAAAAGGTTAGGGTCTATAATGACTATGTTCGCATGGTCCTTTTGCACGGAAGCGAGTCTTGGTAGATCCGCGCAAATGATTGACGTCGGATTTCGGCCTTTGACAACAGTTGTCTGCAGTGGATAGCTTGTATGTGATGGGAAGACCAAGTTTGCAACGACGATGTTGGACGTTGTGTTCTGGGTATTACTGGCCTCCCTGTCGATAAGCTAATATCGCTGCGCCAGCTGAGGTGGTCAGGTCAACTCTACACATGCCATGGTAGCGTTTACCACGTTGCGCTCGCGCAGGGTTGCACTGATAGAAATTGCGTAATGGTCAATCTATCACGTGACAACAAAAGTCAAGGCGCTGACTTCTAGTTTAGCTGTTGTCGATGCCGTACGTCTTCGGGGTTTGGGAGTCCGAGAGGAAGAACATCGCTGGCATGGTTGGTAATGGGGAAGAATGGAAGGTTTGCATATCATCATCATCATCATTACACGTTAGCTGGAGGTGGAAAACATCTCAGCTATTGTGCCGCAATACAAAAGACAAGAAAAGGAAAACAAACAGTGGCACGCCCGCTGAGTCTCCAGTAACGGATGGACATCGTTCCGGAGAGCTAACAGCTGGCTGCCGTAAAAGAGAGTCATATTATGCCTAACAAGTGAGATCGTGATTTTAGGGGGATGCTAAGTAGGAGGGGATGAACAAAGGAACTCACAACACAAACGCCATTGGGGTCGGCTCCAAGCCATATCAGCACGTGTGTCCAACCAAACGTGTTCACCGTCCTTAGGACCCCAGCCAGGCAGTCGGAATGCACCAACCGATGCCAACTTCGTAGTGAGGGTTTTCATTTCTCTCGACCAAGTCATCACTTGGCCCCCCTCTTCCAACCGCACCCACAATGCGCAAACAATGCACGTCGCGGAAGTCGGTGTGCTAGCATGCGCAACACGTGGCCCAGCCATCGGAGCCTGATGCGTGATATAATGGTGCTGAGCGGTTCACTCGCTCTTCCTGCACCAAATACGCGACGTCGAACACGCTCATTGCTCACGCGGTGTTCCCACCAGACATGAGCTAAGCTGCGAAGGCAGCGATGATCGAATGTGACGAGCCTCTTCATGACTGTCGACCTGATGGGCCAGGTTTCACAGCCATATAGGAGAGTTGAACGGACGGCTGCGTTGTAAACTCTGCCCTTGAGGGCGAGAGTAATGTCTCGTCTGCGCCACAGGTGGCGGGGATTGGCAAAAGCACCTCGAGCTTTTGCTATACGGTTCGTAACCTCATCTTCCATCCCGCGGGTGCTAACATAGCTGCCCAAGTACTTGAATTCCTGAACGACTTCTAGCAGATCACCACCAAGCGTTAGCACAGGGTTGGGTCCCTGTCCATCTTGGAGAAATACTTTTCATTTCGATGGAGCAAAGCGTAGCCCAAAATGACTGACAGCCAGTGCTAATCGGTCCAGTGCTATTTGGCATGTTTGGGAGCTGTCAAAGACTAGGGCAATATCGTCCGTATACTCCAAGTCAAGAAGTCGCTCACCAGGAAATAGCTCCACACCTAGGTCGTGTCGAGCGAACGCTGTTTTTAAGGTTTGCATAAGTTTGTATTGATTCTACTGATCAATATTGTGGTCACTAAACTGACAAAAATAGACAAAACGGAGTGCGAAAAATGTCTAAAAAACTATTCTTTATATACTTTCCATTTTGCAGTCATTTTACTTATTACGCAATCTTTCCGTGGTTTTCGATATCTATTCTATAGACAAGTGTTTGTCAAAACGGGTAGTAAAACACTGCCCCGGGTTGCTACGAAGAGGCATACCTAGAAGCATCAACAGCGCTACCGTGGAGCATTTGCTCCTATGCGGACACGAAATTCGGAAATCAGACGCTTTCAGCGTTCTCTAATCCGTGCCGCTATGTCATCTTAAAGCGCTCAGAAAGCGTTTGGTGAAAACGGTTGAGGCGATCGCCATCATACTCATCTAGCCCCAATTGGGCAAGCAAAATACCCTCTTGTCATCTTGGCCCCGCGGCAATTTCTCCTTGTCGGACACTGGCAACATAACATCGGCTTCGAAGCCTCCCTCCGTCGATCCAATCCACCGGTCTCGTTCAAGCAGCAGCAGCTCTCAACTTGGATTTTGGTTAGCATGCTGCGCTGCTTGTTTCTTATAACTGTAATGGCCCGAGGAGAACTATTGAAAAGAGATCTCTTCGCTAATTGGACTTTTGTTTAGTCTGCCTTTGATTTCGCAACCATGCTGGTGTTGTACCCAAATCTTTTTTCAAACCAAGGTTCTCGTTTCGCATAGTTACTGTGATTGGAGGGTTATTTTGAACCGCTCTTTCTGTAGATGGATTGCAAAGCGCAAAATTATTGTGGGCCGCGATTCGCATTGAAGCGTTCTTTGGTCAATGCGAGCACTCCATGACTGATTTCGACCTTATGTGCTTTCGTCGAGTACATATAGCGGGCCACGAACCCACGGATATTGGGGTATTGCTTGAACCCTCTATCCCTTTAGCCACCGACGGGCAATATTTTTCACGAGAGTTAACAGCTGATTGGAGCGTCATTTTTGTGCACTCGTGTGAGTGGATTGCTACGCGCAATATACTCATTCTCTGTCTATCGGCTTATCATGCAATATCAACTCCACTCCTTACCCTCCCCAAGCAGCTGTGCTGTGTTGCCAAACATACATTCATGACTGTAACATAAAACCCCTGATTGTCCTGCTCCATTGAAAATATCTGTGTGCTTTACGCTTCCAGAGATATCCAGTCCTGGGTCGGCTTAGTGTCGATGTTTCACTCTACAGGAATGAAAACAGCCTACTGTAATAAATTCCGATAGTCCAGCCTCAATGCCTCAGAGTGAATCGGCATCGTGTTGTGCGAGTTGAAAGTCTACAGAGTAGACGTAGAAGTATCCAAGCTCATGAAAATCCTAAGAGGATGGTAGGTACGGTCGTCGCAAAAAGGAAATGGAACATTTTTTCACGCCTTTATTTTCCATTTGTCATTTTCAATGCTTGTGGCACTAAATTATGTTATATCTATTCACAAGTCTGTAAACAGACAAACGTGCCATCCGAACCATGGTGGTATGGAACGGAGAGTATAATGTTCAGCGAGGAGAGACAGAGTATACATTAGAAAAAAATGAGATTTTTTTCAGTTTCACACTCCGTTTTGAGTATTATTTTTGTTTTCATGTCTTGTTCGAAATTAAAATATACATGATGGAGAGATGGTAAAACAGCATTGACGCCATTGTCTCCTATTGCGAGCCATAGCATCCAAGACTTCCAACCATTTGGTCCCTAGCCTGGAAGACGCCCAGATCCAACTGACGCTAGACATGAAGTTAGAATGTTTATGCTCCTTGTCCAGGTCATCCATTGTCCGCCGCGGCTCTTTTTCTGTTCGCACCCAGGAAGTACGGTGACCAAGCCAAGGTAAGCGGTGTTGGATGATTATGCTCTGGAGACAAGGACTATCCGCTCTCATGATTATGCTTCTAACTTCCGCTTTGCTCACATGGTGCTGCCACCATACGTGAGCAATCGAACGCAAACAACGATTGTCGAAAGTAGGCAGTCGTCACAAATTTTCAGATCGAACAGGCCAGGTTTCGCAGCCGTACAGTAGGACAACACGGACTGTGGCATTGTACATTCGGCCTTTGAGCTTGAGACTGACATCGCAACGACGCGATGTGGCACTAAACATTTGAGTTTAAACGATTGTGCACAAAAATCTTCTATATATTATAGCCTCTGGACCCATCGACATTCTTCACACTTGGATCTCCCACCAGGCAAATGTTTTGATCCAGCGGCGAATAGACATGAAGTCAACGATTTTATAAGCTGTTACCAAGCGGAACGCCCACCATCACGCGGTTCTTTGAGGTTGAGATAAACATTCATTTATACTGCTTATCCTAGTCCAAACCATACCGACGAGGTTGTTTTAGAGCGGATGCTTGTAATATTGCTGATATCAGTCGTATTCTTCGATACTTGTCTACAACCACCCGTAGACTAACATCATTCACCTCCAGCATCCCTTCATATCTCGTCGCTGCCCGCCAAGCCAGTGCTGCTGTGCCGTTTTCTAGTACGCTTTTGCATAGGGGCCCTTTTACACACCTGAATTAAATGCGTCACTTAAGACTCACTGATTAGTTTCCGGAAGACAAATGCTGTCAATCAAGTTTGCTAATTCGGGTCCGTTTGTCCATTTTCATTATCATATGGATGAGCCAAATGCAGATTAGCATTCTCCCCTCCCCCCAATGTTCTGTCTTCGCAGCCGATCATTATCCACACGGCTTCAAGTACCGGTTAGGTAGGTATGTTTTAATGCACGTGGCAAAGAATATTCTGTCAAATCTCAGTACAGTTACACCTAAATCAAAACAGTCAGCACGCGCCTTAGCAGCCCCTAAATGTTGTGTCGTACACAGCTGCTGTTGGCGGAAATCGTGACCTCGTGGGCCCAGCCCTGTCCTCTGAAACGATCATAATTTGCATGGCATTGGAGAATGGGTCGCGTAAGATTCCGAGTCATGACGATCAGCCGCCGTCCCCTGCTGGCTAGTGACACAAGTCACTAGCGGTCATAGGCTAGGTTCCAGTTAGAACCGTGGGATACACACCAACATCGACAGTGTTACATCGGCCGTCGGAACAGATACATCATTATCCTACAACCGCAATGATCTAAAGGGTAAAGAATAATAAGAGGGACCTAGGGTAGAACATAAATGACGTAGGACCAAGGCATCTACATCTTGTCAACAACACGATCACAAACAGCTGGTTATTGTGCAAAGATAAAGCGACATCGGCGAGACAGCTTTCTTGCAGCTTTCACTGCTCCGTATCCTAATCAGCCATTGCTCCACGGATAACTCAGTACCAAACCCATAATAAATAGCTACTCCGACTACGAGATGACAGCAGACGCCAGTGGTGCCGAATGCGAGCCATGTCTTGTAACGTCTCGAGTCAAGCACAAGGCGGGTCGCGTAGACACCAACCTGGAAGGCGAGATGGACCAACGGCAACCAAATTTGCAGTTAGTGACTTCATTACTTGTTACAAACTTAACTTTTGCACACCCCAAGTCTTGTGTCACCTTACCTCTGGCGAACGAATCATGTTCCTTAGTGTGGATCTCTCTCACTTCCGCACTCCACGACCGAACGTTTCGTCCTGGTTTGGACTCATCAGGTCAAGATAGCCAAGCTGGGAGTGGAACTAGGCGTTTAGCGTTTGGCGTCTATCGCCATGATCCTCAGGCCATAGAGTTCAGAGAGCAAGGTCTTCCTCGGTA
Source organism: Dicrocoelium dendriticum (assembly GCA_944474145.2). Classification (NCBI taxonomy): domain Eukaryota; kingdom Metazoa; phylum Platyhelminthes; class Trematoda; order Plagiorchiida; family Dicrocoeliidae; genus Dicrocoelium; species Dicrocoelium dendriticum. The sequence continues at coordinate 50,990,631 of OX104060.1, forward strand.
TGCGGTGGCCGGGCATACGTAGTACGTGCTGAAACCAACGTAACTTATTCATTGCGATATATTGTTCTAAGAAATTACCCTAGTAATCGCCTACGTACATCATCCTTGCGGACACGCTGGTGCCACTCGACGCCAGTAAGACTTCAGGCAGCGATGATCAAAGGTTTGAAGGCGCCTCAGATCGAGGTGGCCAATTACATTACCGGAGAGGAGAACGGCACTCAACGTTGACTTGTAAATACGGTCTTTCAGGCCGAGGGAAACCGATTTTTAAACTCCAGATGTTGCAATATGTGAACTGACTTCAGATGTTATGCGCCTATCTTTGCTGATGCATCTGCCAAGGTAATTGAATTGATCAACCACCTCGGGTTCCTCGCTATCAAAAGTTACGCGTCCGGTGGTCATGCAACAACACTGCACTTCGAAGTGCACCCCAAATGATTGGACCGCTCTAGAGAGCGTATGTCAAGGTTGACTGGGCCGCCCCAACATTATTAGACAGCAAGACAATATCGTCCGTATAATCAAGATCAAGTAGTTTCTCACCAGGGAACACCTGCTTCGTGAGATCCTGAAAAGGAACACTCCATGACTGAGTTCACCAAGAAGTTAAGATAAAGAAATTGTGTAACCCTGGCCAACGTTAATTGTTGTCGGAAAGATATCCGACAGGTCACCGTGGACTCTGACGCGCTCCGTGGTATTCTAGGGCACGAAAAATGTTCACACATTCCATATGAACACTTCGGTGCATTCTTGAAGTCAAGGAACAGCGATTGTCAAACCGCAATACCTGTGAGGGTGCTACGACATCTGCCGCAAAGTGAACGTGTGATCTATAAAGCCACGTCTTGGGCGGAACTTACCTGCTCTTCTCTACTTCGGCTTTCACTTTGCGCAGTAAGGCGGTGAACGAGAATCGAGGCGAGTAATTTTGTCACAACGCGTCAGGCTAATACCCACGTGCCTAACACAGTCGGTGCGACTGCCCTTCCTGTATATTGCCGCTATAGTCGGTTCAGTTAGATGGGATAGCCTCTTCCTCTTAGACATGTTTTAACAGGCCGATCAGCGCTTCGTGGAGGACATTAAGGGAATTCGGATCAGCATCTCGGAAACTACTAAGAGCTGTGATCATCTTTCGGACCTCAACCTCTGGTGTAACTTCTAAACTCACGGGTCACGGATCAGCCTGCGCCATCTGAGTAGAAAAAGATCCAAGAGCAGGGCGCCAACTGAACTACTTTCGAAATTGCTCCGCGCATCGAGCCTGACGGCACTCTTTACTCTGAATCAGTGCAGCCGCGCTGTCTCTGATTGTCTCACCGATGCGTGTTTTCCCTAGATAACTTCCGCTTTTGATAGTTACCCACTTCTCCCGCCTCCTCCACTTATTAAGCTTGACTGGTCCACCAGGCTACCTTGTCAGCTTGCACACCGCTGTAGTTCGCACCTAATAGTCCGTCTGGTCACATTGTGCTCAGGTCAGTCGGGAGTTTTCTTCTGGATTCCATAAGTTCACCGACCTCTGGCATATGCAGTGACCGCTGCGCCGACGGTCGATAGTGCCGCAAGCAAAGGCTCGTGCATCGCGGCCGCGATTGTATTCTACTAAAACATAATGTGCGTAGGACGAGAGAGAAAGTTCGGTGGTACACAAGGCATCCTGATAGGCTTGCCTGATAGAGGACTGGGAATACTTCTCACTTGCCAACCGATTGAGCCATTTAGTACGCCTCGGTAAACTTTATGAATAAACGTCAGCGTTCCAAGGCATGATTGGAATACACGCAGGTATTCAAGAACCAGCGACAATCCAGGATAGAACTACGCAACCTGTAACTTACGGCCACCTGATCCATGTAGGTCCATCGCTGGCCAGCTATAGAGGGACGCTAAGTGACACTTTGGTGCCCACTGTGTCTAAAAGTGGTGCTACTGGGAAACGATCGATGCTTCGCGCATGCTTGCAACATACGCTCGCCGTTGTTCGTCTTATCGGAGTTAAATTCATACTTACCATTTAGCTGAGCTGAAAAGCCTAGACGATATATTTGCGCTGTCATATCCCCTGCAAAAACAGCGATATCTGAACTGGTTACACTGCGTAGAAGCGTGTTCAGCTCGTGTTGGAATGTATCGTTGGCAGCATCAGAACTGCAGCCGGTGGGAGCATATGCGGAATCCACAAACGAACAGCGTCTTGTACTACTTCCTGAATCAACCTTAATCGATGTCATCAAACGGCCCCACACAAACAACTGCTCACAGGAATCTTATCAACCAACGGTGACTCAGCCTTGGAGCTGAGAATGATGCCCACCCCGGCATGGTCAGTGATTACCGCATCAGCGTCTCCGGATGCGTGCAACAAATAGCGAGAGGACAAACCGGACGCAGTTAATTCAACAATCCCATGAATGTCATTGATCCTAGTTTCGCGCGCTCAACACCTGTCAATACAGAGGGTGCTTACGAATGCAACCTGTTGGCCTATTTGTTTTAGTATGCGAACCTTGTACACTGCCAGAGAAACGGGACGGCATGATCCTATTGGGGGCTGTTGCCGGTAGGCGTCCAGTGGGTGATACGGGAAAATAGCTGCTGTTTTCAATCAAGTAAAGTTATTAGAAGCCTTACAAATCCTAATGGGTACATTTTCATCACTGCAGGTATACTATGTGATGGAAGGCTAGCAATGACGATCAGGAGGGCGTAAGGAGAAAGAGTCGCCAGCAGTAGCATGTCTTCACTTGTCCGCCATGTTGTATGCAGAAAATTGGGAGACACTTGCAAATTTACGCGATGACCGATGCATAATGTGGATATGTTTGAGGAATTAGTCATGGTTATATGTGAGCTGAGATACTGCGAGGGCGTCCTGACATACAGGATGACGATTATGGCCCTCAAATAAAGCCTTTAGCTCAATTGCCTGTTCACAACGCAGTGGGAAAATGGCAGTGGTTCGGTTTTACGGAAACGCATGCCAACCCATTCCTCTCTAATCGTCAATGTCTTTATTTCTAGCTGACAATGGTTTTTCGTCATGTAACTTCTACGAGCGGAGGGCGGTTATACGTCGCAGTGCTTCGGTTTTATTCACTGATCAAACCAACTAACCTGGTCGTCATCGAGTAGGTGCGGTTGATCTCGCGATATGCACAGTACACGCGCAACAGCAAAGCGTCAGTACGATGTGCCGGTATATTGCTGATGACTTCCTGACTTTCACAGTCTGGAACTGTCTGTGCACCTCGGCATCCTGGATCCACGTCATCAATCATGTTATGCAAGCAACCACCAGTTATCGCTCCAACACCTCGGGCCGAAGAAACCAAATTTCATTTTTATAAGGGAGAACGACCGTCACGTGGCACTTCAGATCGATGAACTGCTTCTTTTCTCAAGAATATAAGTCTAGCTTTTTCGATACGCAAGATAACTTGGGAATTAAGCGCTGGCAACGTACGCGTATTGATCATCCATCTCCTGCTCCCAACAGTAAAGGCTCAATAGGTTATCAAACGGCTGAGGGTTTCGCAACTACACTTTGAAATTGTGGAACGTATTCTAAAGAGCGGGACCTCCATAGATTTCGCCCAGAATTAATTGCACCGTTTCAAGATTGCCTAAAAGCAAATATTCTCCATCCGGAACAGACTTAGTGAGCACCGCTTGTCGGATAAGCATTTGATATTTTACCGTACAGCCTGATTTGACCTATGATATTCGAGGACATGGGATGTAAAAAGTTCGCATGGTCCATGAGAACACCTTTCCGTGATGTATACTGGTGAGCAGGTAGAGAAAATCCCATCCCCTGCTGAAGGCGGAGAATTTTGCACTATTACTTTGTGATTCATCGCCGGCTATCACCGCTGCTGTATTTCACCTCGAGCGAATTGGAATCCCAATCTGAGCACTACTGCGCGTAGCAGCAATAACGATATCACGGTGGTCACTAGAGCAAGTAGAAGTTTAGGTCTATACAACTGCATCAATATATACTTTAAACGTTCAATGTCACTTATCAGTATTCTGGTCGTCCTTCGAGTTCCATTGTAGCGTTTTGGAATGTCTGACTCACAGTGCCACGGCCCAAAAATGTGAAACGTCATTGTCAGTGGCTTATCGTTCTCCTGATCCTACAGTAATAAGATTTATATCCATCAATGTTCTCATTTGCTTTAGGGATATGACCTCTGCTATGTTCCCTGGAATACTATCACAAACACATGCCACTCTCACTTCCAAGCACAAGTAGTGGGCAGACCCGGTAACACAAGCATGCGTCAGTTTTCGTGTGTTCTACACGGTTTCCGCAGGTGGAGCAGCGGTGATGTCGCCGAGATGTAAAACGCGGTAGGTTATGGGATCGATCCGCATCAGTTGAAAAGACTGGATGCATATTCCTAATCTCTCACGCCGGTCTTTGGACAGCAACCCTCATAAGGTAGTCGATCACTATCAAATGTCTTTCCACTTAATGAATGACGATGTCCAAAACGATTTTCTGTCAAAGCTTTCTATATATATAAATATATATATATATATATATATATATATATATATATATAGCTTTGGCGGGAGAGCCTAAGAGCACTAACACAACTCATTTATCAGCTGCATTACAGTCTTATTGCCCACGTTGATACGTCGCCCATCGCAATCGTAGGACGTCAGGAAGATTTCTGCGCTGGTATCATCGCACCAGTGCAGGTGTCTATGTCTACCGGTGCATATGCGATTTAGCGGTGTAACCGAAGTAACCTGAGGCCCCTGCGCTTCAGTGCACCACTGGTATGATGCCTAGTGCTCCGATCGCGCCATGTGTCCAGCACGCAATAGATCGTACGGACAAGCAACTGGGGTTTAGCTTAGTAACACGGATTCTCGGCCGTGTCAGAATGCAAGTACCCAGTGACCCTATTCCATAACAGGCTCTGTTATAATGGTGCTGTGAATCGCGCTCATACACTGACCCGTTTCCTCTTAGCCTGCCGTAGGTGACCTCATATGTTAACGAGTTACTACCTCCATCACCCGTCATGTAATCCGTCACCGCCCATGTGACAAGTCGCACACGAGCAAACTCCGGGCTGTAGTGATCTTCTACACCCACGTACCCTACACGTGCGTACACGTTGCTATGTCTACGATGCATTCAACATGCTATTGGCTGATAGCGCTTGGCTAAGGAACCAGTCGCACGACGATGCGCGCATGTCACAGTCGCCTGGTTTAACTTAGTTCATCGGAAGGAGTAACCAGATGACGTTGATATCTGGGTAGCTCAAGTTGTTACCTGTATGTCCTAACATGACTCGGAAATGGTATACAGCTCCGTCGCATTATAAATGCGTGGTGGACGGAGTAGGTGGAGCAGATGGAATGCTACGCCGAACGCCACCAACACAAGGAATTCTTCGACTTCTTGAATGCGTGTATGGACCGATGTTGGAGAAGCTGGGGACGCTGATCGATGGTAGTTCAGGCGCTACCTGCACTCAGACTGCAGACATGATGCAGATCTGGCGGAAACAATTTTAGTGTCTCTTGAACAACCGTTCAGAGATCGACTGGACTACTTTAAACGGCTTCAAGCAGCACGATGTGTAGGCGAGTTCGGCGGACACGCCGACACTGGATGAGACACAGAGAGCACTTGCTCAGCTGCGAAACGGCAAGTATGCCGGTGCCGACGGGATCCCGCCTAAAGTATTGAAACACGCCGGACCTGTATTGGTGACTGCGCTACATCACTTGGTGCAACGCTTGTGGGTTGAGGATTAGGTGTCTCCATAGCTCAAGGATGCGTTTGTGCTACCACTGTACGAGAGCAAAGGGAGCAAGCACTGTTGCACGAATAATCGTGACATCAACTTGCTGAGTTGTGTGAGCAGGGTGATTGCCCGAATCTTGCTCAACCGCCTCGTCATTCAGGTTGTGGAACCTAATGTGGCGGAAGAGCAATGTGGTTTCCTTTCGGGTCGACGAGCTATAGTAATGATGTTTGCAGCCCGACAGTTGCAGGAGAAGTGTGGAGCACGACACCAGCCGTTTTACTCGCTGTTTGTTGATTTCATCGCGAGGCATTGTTGCTGGTGTTGGGTTAGTTTGGTTGTCCGAGTTAGTTTGTAAGTTTAGTTGAATGTCTGCACAGTAGTATGCCAGCGAGGGTGCAGCTGAGTAGAAAGACCTCGGATGACTTTGCTGTTGTCTCTGGTGCGAGAACCCTAGTCTGTGAGACAACCATCCGTATGTTGCTGACGACTGTGCGTTGTTTGCACACAGGGCGGATGAATTGCAACACATAACTAGTGAGCTGGCTTCGACAGCTTCCAAATTCGGGCTCACCATCAACACAAGCAAAACTGTCTGTCTCTTTCAGCCTTCACCCGAGGTACAATCTTCAGTATTGCCGTGAATCAGCCTTGGTGCTAAAGTATTGGAAACCACCTCCCGCTTCTGCTACCTTGGGAGTATGGTGTACACTGATCAGCAGCTACACAGCGAGCTGCGTATGCTTGTATTGAAAACAGCGGCGGCATTCGGGAAACTTGAGCACTGAGTGTGGAACAACCATCAGCTTACTATTGGCACGGAGCTGATGCCGTACCAATTCATGGCGCTATCCGTTCTATACGGCAGCAAAACCTGGACGATGTACCGGCGAGATGTGCGATATCTCGAACGGTTCCATCAGCAGTGTTTGCGACGAATTTTGCGGATACCGAAACAAGTATTATACGGTCAGCTGAGTATTGGGAAGCGGCATGTGGGGAAATCAAAGCTTCCTTACCAGGACATGATCAAAATGAGCCTCTCACGTTCTAATCATGATTGCAGATCATGGGAATCGAAGGCAGTTGATCGGCGTGCATGGCGGGATCTAATCACAAAGACAGTTTCCGAAGTGCGGGAAAAGACCTCATGCATGCGGAGAAGCAGCGGCAAGCACCGATGGGTTGTACTCCATCGACATCGAGCGCATGGTGCTGTAGCACATGCGGTCGCGAATGCCTGAGTCAGGCAGGCCTAGTGAGCCATGAGTGAGGCCACTCGGGACCACTACCGAAGCGACGACGGGTTCTGCAGAGAACGTAGGCAGAACCGGCACAGCGTTTGTAAGTATGCTGCATTCGATTTACTAACCGCGTGCTTGCATGCTAAGTCTCTTTATTTCAGGTGGTGGGTTTGCAGTTTGTCCTAATGCTTTTCTTTCTCATATAAATGTCTACCAGTACTCTCTTCTGTAAACTTGCACACATCGCTTAAGCCAATTGTAGTTAATTTCGATAACATTTTCGTGTTTGTGGCATTTCCGTAAAATATACTTTCTGATCTCGTGAACTTATCTCGGATTCTTTTGTAAACAACTTATTTCATATGCTCATTAACTTAAGGTTTATGTCACGTTTTCCTTATGCATTACTCGATCTATTTTCTTGGTTATCTTTCTCTCAAGTGATTGGCTGTTGCTTGATATCTTCGGTGTGGCTGCGCTTGATGTGCGTATTGACAAGGTGCCTACCTGTCTATTCCCCACTACCTCGTCCATACTAGCTCCAGGAGACAGTTGGTCGTTGCTGGAGGGCACGGCGTGCACCGTTGTTGTGGCCGTGTTAGGCTCGAAGAGTGGTTCCATGCACTCAGTGTGGAGCGGAATATGGTCCAGCCACCGCCGTGTGTGCGCTTGTATCCCATATACAGTGTGCTTGTGTTTGCCAGTGAAGAAGTGTGGACCTGCTCCGTTGATGAAACGTGGCTCCCATCCGCATACCTCCCGGTCTTATTCTTTGGGGTTGTGTGGGATGTGTGGCTGGAGCTGTGGGTGGTGCATCGCAAGCCACCCATTGTCCCTCTGTAGGCGTACGCGTCCTGTGGCTGGCCACAGTGACAGACAAATCCGAAACCGGATGCCGCCAACCAATCAATATATATATATATATATATATATTTACAATCTTTTTACAGATAATGTGCTATCAGAAACATGGTGAAATAAAGTGGATAACGAAATACAGCGTACGAAGTAAACGATGTTTGCGGTTTTACGCACGCCTTATTTGGGATTTTTGTTTTGGAATCTTAAGTTCGATGAGACGTTAACTAATAGACACTGTCTTCACTGATGACTGTTGCGCTCTATAGCGTCCAACGTTTCTAACCACTGGCAGTCCGAATCGCGTGGTTCCCATTCCTGAAGGCAGACCGGTCCGACGGATGCGAAGGTTGAGTTTATTTTCTTCATGCTCCTTCTCCACGTCGTTAGCTGTCCTCAGCGGCACTTTTTCCAGTCGCTTCCGGGGAGCGCAAATAAGGTTCGACGAGGATGGCGATAGGCTGGCATGCGCAATACATTGCCGATTCAACTCATATGGTGTCGGAGAATAACCGTTTGGAGGCATGGACTGTTTGATCCGAACACTCGCTCGGAGTTCTGCGTTACTCACGTGATGTTGCCACCACACACGAGCAATCCTACGCAGACAACGATTGTCGAAACTGGCAGTCCTTTTATGTCTTCCGTGCGAGTCGGTCAGGTCTCACAGCCATTCAAGAGGGCCGCACGGACAGGGGCAAAGTATACCCTGCCCTTGAGTTTGAGACTGACGGCGCCATAAGTGTCTCAGTCTGATGAATGCAAGGCGGACCTTTGTGATTAGTTATGAGACCTCATCCCAAATACAGCCACCAGCTGTGATGCGACTTCCTATATAAGTGAAGCAGTGGGCTTGTACCAGGACGTCACCAGCAGTGATGAGGGTATTCACATTCTTCTGCCAATTCTGGAGTAGTGTTTTACATTTGCCCGGCTTGGAACACAAGCCATACTTAGATGCCTCATTGACATGGCTAAGAGCTGAACTCAATGGCGTTTGTGCTGTGAGTTTCTTTGTCCCTCCTCCTCTTCCAACCACGATCTCCATTGTTTGGGATAATGACTGCTTTGCGGCACAATAGCCAGCTGTTAGCTCTCCGGAACGATGTCCGTCCGTTACAGGTGAGTCAGCCGGCGTGCCACTATTCCATTTTTTTTTGTTCTTTTGTATTGCGGCACAATAGCCGAGGTGTTTACCACCTGCAGCTAACGTGCACAATGTGTACAACCTCTAACGATAAGCGGTTCAGAACTCTCTGGATAGCTTGTGGATCGTCCCTTAGCAAAACGATATCCTCGGTGTATTCTAAGTCCGCGATTTTGTCACCTGGTAGAAGCTCAGTACCGCACTTTTGAGGGTCTTCCAAAGCTCGTTGCACGGCATCTCCAATGGCAAAGCTGAAGAAAAATGGGGAAATAGGGCAACTTTGGCGAACGCCGTGTGACTATAGAGACCCTTCAAGATGGTTTCAAACTTGTCGGGCATAATCTTGAAAGATACTTGGAACCGATCGAGTAGTCATGAGTTCAGAGAGGTTTGGAAACAATCGGTTGGTATAGTATTTTGGTAACGTTACGCCTCTACAATAAAGGCTTCGTCAGACCAGGTGAATCAGTGTGCAATTGGTGTAGGATTTTATAGCGAACAGAGCCGATAA